>NW_019104558.1:203701-221317 GCF_001995035.1 Momordica charantia | reverse complement strand
AAAAAGGTAAGGTGACAAAGGATCACCTTGTCTGAGTCCCCTCTGCAGCCTGATGTTACCCAACTTTTCACCATTATATTTAAAACTAAAGGACACCGATCGAACACATTTCATAATTAATTCAATCCATCTGTAATCAAATCACATTTTCGACATCACCGCCTCCAAAAAATTCCACTCCACCCGATCATAGGCTTTACTCATGTCAAGCTTTAAAGTTGCCCAAGCAGAATTGCTAGATTTTTTATTACGAATAGCGTGAATACATTCAAAGCTCAAAATAGCATTATCAGTAATGTACCGTTTTGGGATAAACGCACTTTGGCTTGGTGAGATAACCTTGTCTAGAACCCATTTTAATCTGTTAACCAGCACCTTAGAAATAATCTTGTAACACACATTATAAAGAGAGATAGGGCGAAAATTAGAAACTTTTCAAGGAGCTTTAATTTTTGGAATCAGGACTAACATCGTTTCATTTAGAGCCTTCATGTCCATATTGTTATTAAGGATATTCAGATAGCAACGAGTAACATCTTGGCCCACAATATGCCAGAAATTCTTATAAAAAAGCACCTGAAAAACCATCGGGTCCTGGAGCTTTATGTGGATGAATTTGATGGGGAGGCATAATAATTTCTTCTTCACAAAATGGTTTGAGCAGATCACGGTTATGATCAGAGGAGACACGGGCCTCAATACATCCAGTAACTTGCTCAATGACAGAATCAATTGGCCCTAAAGAAGAAAATAATTCAGTCAAATAGGATTCAATCATACCTGCCACCTTGAATTTTTTCTCCTCTCATCTACCTTGCTGATCCACAAGCCATTTAATCTCATTTGTCCTCCTTCTGTGGGAAGCTTTAGTATGAAACCATTTCGTGTTCCGATCCCCATGTTTAAGCCACAAGTTCCGCGACTGTTGACGCCAAAAGATTTATCTGTCCTTTTCACTTCTTATTACTCTTTTCGTTCACTTTTCCTAACATTTCTAGTACCAACTAATTCATTCGGGCGAGACATCTTACGATGTCATGATGCGCTCCTCTTCCTTTAATAACTGATTCATATTTGTTGTGGCATGTTGAAATGCATCTCGATTTGGAGCAAAACGAAGATCGTGGATTGCAGATTGCAACTTAGCTTCAGCTACCTTTAGACAATTTCGAAAATTCCCTGTTTTATTGCGCCCCAGTGTGCGAGGGATAGAGCACGCTGATTTAGCTTCCTAATAATCGTTTGAGGGTCAGAATCAGAAGGAATAGACGACCATCACTCAGTAACAATCAAGTCTTAGCTCGGGTCTTCCAACCATGTGTCTTCAAATCTAAAAATCCTTCGTGTTTTACGATAAAAGCCCTGAGCCTCCTTGCTTCTGATTAACTTCAATGGCCTATGATCCGACATCCTAAACTCCAAGTGACTCACGATCGAGTTGGGAAATAAATTCATCCAAGCTGGGTTGCATAAGATACGATCCAGACGTTCAAACACAGTATAACCATTAGGGCGATCGTTAGACCATGTAAACTGATCACCAGAAAAACCCACCTCGAGCAAATTTCAGTCATCAACAGCCTTACAAAATTCATTAATTAGTTTGTCGTCTTTCCTTCTCCCACCATCTTTTTCACTATGACTCAAGATACCATTGAAATCACCACCAACTAGCCAAGGATCATCATTGCTTCCTCGTAACCAACGCAAAAGGTCCCAAGATAAATCTATGTTCGCCTCCTCTGGGTGGCCGTAAAATCCTGTAAGCCGCCAATTTTTACCCTCAAACTCCACCTGACCATCAATGTGATTTTTGGAAAATGAGAGTAAATTAAAGGACACATCATCATGTCAAAGAAGCGCAATTCCACCACTTTTTCTTGACAATCAACGACAATACAATTGTGAAACCCAAGCCGAAACTTCAAATTATTCATCTTTTCTTTTGTTGCCTTTGTCCCTGACAGAAACAAAAAAAATGAGTTTAATCTCTTCTACAAGATCATACAAACTCTGCAATGTTAAGGGGGGCCCCACCCCTCGAACATTCTAAAATAGGCCAATCATTGGGGTAGGCGGGCTGAGAATCAGCCACCGCCAAACAATCAGAAACACCCTGTGGGCCTGAGCCAATAACCAAACTATCATCTGCCACTCCAATTTTAATTTGTTTTTGCTTCCGTGCGTGAAGTTTGTCCCCTTTAGTACCCAAATCAGCATCATCCAAATACTCCTTTCGTTTCCCCAAAGGCATAGAAGCCATACCCAAATTTGATTGGGCTTCACGAGGTAATCTTTTCCATCCCGCCCTCTTATTTAGCCCATTACCAGAAGAAGGTCCACTCACACAAAATGACTCCAAAGGCCCTTTTGCCTTATTAGTTGGCTTCCGCATGCTTTCCATAACCTTCAAATCCATCAAATCAGCAATTTGCTCACCCCCATTATTTTTATCCGTGGTTGTAGGACTTTCACTTATAACATCAACCGACATTCATTTCTCAATATTAAACATATTTTCATCACCATTACATCCTTTAGATGGTAATGTGGCAATAAAGACTCAACCATAATTCCCGTCGTCACCAACGACACTTCCGTTTTCCCCGCAACAGCTTCCCCATTCACCGGTTGGCTTACTCCGTCATCCTTCGGCCGCCCATGAGAAGGTTCCGGCTGACTCTGATCCCCTCAATATTCTCCACTTCTGCTCCACTCTCCATGCCCACCTCGACCACTACCACATCGAAAGCCCCTCCTCGAACGGCCTCCTCTCTGCTCCCACTTCTCATCCCGATTCATCGAGTTTTTCTTCAGTAAACAGGCATGAAGCCAACTACCATATTGTGCAGAGCCATTAGAAGTACCCTCGGGGGACCGCTGCTTACACTCCCGCCCCGAATGTCCCATTCTTCCACACTCATAGTAGAAATCTGGTAGCTTCTCATACCGGAGTGGGCACCACAGATCTTTACCATCAGTGATTTGGACTTTCATTATACATCTAATCCTAACCCGGACACGAATAAAAGGCACTGCCCAACTATCAGCACCTTCACATTCCACCTCTTCAACCTCCCCCAACTAAAATCCCAGTAATTTAGCTATGTCCATGGACATATACTCAAATGGGATATTATGAATCTGGATCCATAAAGCACACATGTTGAAGTTCATAAGGAGAGGTTGGTTGGTCGCTGAAGGTGAGTTTAAAACAAGAATAGAACTGTTGATCGTTCACGGACTTGAATTAAGCACCCTAATCTTTTCGGCCATAGATTTAAACAGAATGACATAAGTGTTCATTCGTAAAGTTTCAATCCTGGTCACCTTGTGAACTTGCCACACCGACTTCATCACAGAACAGAATTCCTCCGTACTTATTTGCTTACTGGTATGAAGTTTCCCTACCGCGCAAAGACTCACATTCTCAGATGACATAATCAGCTGACCACTATCAATCGCAATAGTTTCACTTTCATCAAAGGTGAGAGTAAACCCCTCCCAAAGCTTTGTGATTTCATCCATTCCTCGTCAGACTCAGCAACACGGTCAGAGAAAAAACCACACTCTCACATAGAGAGAACACTGACTTTTGACAAATGTAAAAATAATTTAATTGTTGATTGTTGTAGTTTGATATTCATGTTAATTGTGAATATTACAACTAACTAATTAGAGTGCTTTAAATGTATGTCTAATTTATTGTTTAATTTTGTGTTAAAATTATTTGTTCATAAAAAGTTTACAAAATTGTTTAGTTTGGGCCCACTGTATCAAGAAGTTTATAAAGTTTCATTCCCCCCTCCAAAATAAAGAATTTTCAATCATTTCTCTGACTTTAAATCATGGAATTTAAAATCACCTCTTAAACATTTTTTACGTGTCAAAGAGGGTAAGAGAAAGTATTGAATTCTAGCAAAAAGCAAATTTTTTGAAAATGATGGGAAGACTATATACCTTTTTTTTTGTTATAATGAAATCCTAAAAAAAAATTGGCATTAAATAAAAAGAAAAATTTCCAGTTTTCGTGATAGTTTTTAACTGTCACAAAATTATACAAAATCCGAATATTAGCGTTATTTCCCCCCAAAATCGTGTCGTCTACTATTTCATGACAATTTTTAATTATCATTGAGTAAAAAAGAAATCCAATTTTCGTGATAGTTTTTAACTTTCACAAATTTATACAAAATCTGAAAACTATCGTTTTTTCCCGCCAAAATCGCATCTTTCCCATTTCGTGACAATTTTTAACTGTCATTGAATTGAAGAAAAAAATTCAATTTTCGTGACAGTTAAAAACTGTCATAAAATTTTAATAATCCAAAAAGTAGCATTTTTTCCCGTAAAATACGCACCCCCACAATTTGTTACAGTTTTTTCTCTCAAACTTTTTTATTGTTCATAATTGTCATGGAAGGCCAGTTTTATAGTGGTGCAACTTCTTCTAGGCTAACCTGAACGATGTGATAACTCTCCAAAAGAGAGTTATTTTAGTAAATAATTGGGTAAATTGGTGCTTCAATGTGAAGGGTCCTTGTCCAAATTAACATGTAAAGTGAGGAATTGAGTGAAGAATTCATGTATGGTGTATAAAATCCTCAATGTTTCAAAATTGTGCAAGTTCTAGTTGAATCCCTACTATTTTGGAATATCTTTGCAAATTTGAAGATGTGTCAAAGTACTGCAAAATTATGCTGCAGGAATGCTGGAGCCTTGCCAAAGTTGCTGTGCTGGAGCCTGCTGGTGTTTGCCGGATGCTCCAGCATCTCAATACAGTGCAGTAATAAGTTTGACGTGTGATTTTTACTGATATCCGTACAACACGCTTTTTATTAGATTTTGCCCTAATTTTTTGGGATCTATAAAAGGAACAAGGTGGGGGTTGTCTCATTATCAATCCCCAAGAGGGGAATAGATCTCAAGAGAGAAAAAATACTCCAAATCGGGTGCAAAAGGTAAGGAAATTCTTCACCCATTTCGAGGAAGAAGCTGACGAAGGAGGAGCTGCCCCTTCTTCATCACTGAGTTGAGGGCTTCCTGCTATTGCTGAAGCTTTTTCTCTTAATTGACCATCTTTCTCTTCTACCCATGGCTTTATTTTCTTTTATTATGAACTAAACCCCATTTTTGGGGGGGATTGCTTGCTGTAGCTTACGAACAATGTTGTTGTAGCTGCTTACTATATTGATTTAATATAGATGTTTTAATATTTTCATCTTACTGGTTGTATTTGGCCAACATTTTCAGTTTGTTAGCTTCTTTGAGACTTGGGAAAGTTCTTTTGATGCATAACAATCTCTATTTCCATTAGATTCCTCTCTTTATAGTAGGATGGTGAGTACTTAGGGATAAGTTGGCTCACCCTATCGTGCCTATAAATTGTGTTTTATGCTTGCTTGTTTCACGGCGCGAGTTGGGAATGAGCATGTATGGGTATCTCAGTAGAGAGCCATGTTTGTTTGGGCAATCAACTCTATAAATTTTGCTAGAGCATCCATTGGGAGTGAGTGTGAGCATTTAGAGTGAATCCCTCATGATTCCTCTTTTATTCTTAATCATTTCTTTGTTTTCGTATGCCCCAGCATCTGTTATTACAGTACTCTCTTTCTTGGAATTTCTTTTCTGCATTTTTATAGCCTTTTACTTAGTTTAGTTATTCAAATAACAATTATATTTTATTTGCGTTTTTGGTATTCTTAAACGCATGCTAGTAATATCCTTAAGTCCATATGGATACGACCTTATTTTATACTACAATCGGCGAGAATAGTTCATACTTGCACTTGTTTTCATGTCAGTTGTGGACACGCAACACAATGCACATTAAGGATGTTGATATACAGGCCAAATAGACATGGAGTTTTCCCAAAATTCCAAGATTTTCTGCTATTCAAGTTTTAAAGCAAAAATGAAAACATAACAGTTCAGTTTATAGCCTTTCTAGGTGAGTCTTATTCCTAAGTACCCACACTCTAAACTCAAGTAGATCTAGCACGAGATGAAGTCAAACACTCCCCATCACAATTTTCCAAGAGTTAATAAAGAGATATCTCGATATGTTGATCAAGCACATTGAAAATCAAACAATAAAAGCAACTTCAACTTAGTATATATTATAAAAAAAAAACTGAAGCAAGGTTTACAGCCCAATAACAAGTTTACAAAATCCTCCCCCTTACAATGAGATTTAGCTACGCACGGCCATAACAAGAAAGAAGAAAGAAAACTATAAAGAGTTCAATACTGTAAGAATTGAAGGGGAGAATATGGAGCTGAAGAATACCAGCTCTGAATGTGGTCTCTGTCTTCAGAAGCTTATGTGAATCTCTTTTTCTTGTTGTCCTCTTCACACCCTTGGGAGCTTTCTTGAAGTGAGAGTGAAGTGATGGTTCGGGAATGTGTTGAGGCAACCTTAAATGTAAGTATTTATACATCCATTGCTTTTAGGGGAACAAAACAAATAAAGTGGGCCCCCAGCTCTCACTTTTAGGTGCTTCTCCAAATTACTGTGGTAACTCCCAGGGTAAAGTTCTGTCACTGTCAGCTTTGTTGTTTTCGACCCCTTTTTTATTATGATGCTACAACATCAACAATGCTGCATCAAAACATCCGAAATTAGGCCATTTTTCATAATCTTCAACATTGTCAACAATGTTAAGGAGGATAGTGAATTTATAACATTCTTTGCCCAAAATCAGTGTAGAGCGGGTGTTTGTGTAGCTATCCTCAGCTAATTTATATGAAATTGTTGCACAATTAACTCTCTTTTGGAGAGTTATCAAAATAGCAAAGACATACAAGGCGAGTGATGAGAATGTCTGCTGGTATACCATGGGTTTCTGCTTCCACATTAGTACCATGTTTTTTTATTGTATTAAAAGTTTTTTATTTTACTATTTTCTGTTATGTGCCGAGTAAAGCTTTTTAATTATTTTGTAAAATCATTTATGAAAGTGTAATTTATTATTTATCTTTTTTTATAAAGAGTTTTAAATGTAATTAGCATGCATGTAGTAACGTCGTAGGCAATTTAAACCCAAAAAGTTGGGTCGTTACAACCTTCATCACTGGTCACGCTAGTACAGACCACACCTTCATCGTCTACATCAAGTTCAAGTGAAAAACATCATCGTATGAGAAGTTTATGGAATATATATGACAAAACTGAAGAGTTAAGTCAAAGTTTTAATGATCTTACCTTCTTCTATCGATTTGGTAACAATGAACCTTTAGATTTTGAAAAAGTTGCACAAGATGAAAATTGAAAGACTACAATGGATGACGAGATAAAAGTCATAAAGAAGAATGATACATTAGAGCTTTCTACTCCTCCAAGGAGAAAGAAAGAAGTATGTGTCAAATGGGTGTTTTAAGATAGAGAAATTAAAGAGGAGAAGTGGAGAGACATAAAGCGAGATTAGTGGCGAAAGTTATTCTTAGAGAAAAGGTGTTGATTATGATGAAGTATTTGCTTATGTTGCTCACTTGATAAGATATTTAACATGCACAAGACCTGATATTCTTTTTAGTGTTGGATTGGTAAGTCGGTTTATGTAATCTCATTCAACTACTCATTTGAAAATAGTGAAGAGAATTCTTTCATTATCTTGAAGATATTCTAGATTGTGGATTATTTTATTTATCGTATGGAGAATTCAAACTTGAAGGTTATTGTCAATTGTCATAGTGATTGGCTGAGATCTTAATGATCAAAAAAGCACAAGTGGATTTGTATTTTTTATTGGTAATACATCTTTTACTTAGAATTCTGAAAAACAACATATCATGACATTATCTACTTGCCAAACAGAATATATAGTTGCATCATCATGTGTTTGTCATGCAGTTTGGTTGAGAAACTAGCTCAGGGCAATTGGAATTGTGCAAGAAGATGTAACTATTATTCATGTGGACAATAAATCAACTATTTCTCTTTCATGATCGTAGTAAGCACATTGATTGAAATCTCACTTCATCAAAGATTGCATTTCAAGATAGGAGATCGATCCAGGTAATTATGGGAAGACGAAAGATCAAATTGCAGATATCTTCACAAAGCCACTAAAAGTTTATGCTTTTAACAAGCTGAAGAATTTACTTGGAGTTATGAGGAGGACATGTTTAAGGGAATGTTGAAAATGAACATGCACATCCCTAAATGCATTATACATGTACATGAAGTTCTATTTAATTAAATACATTCATGTATTTAGTTGTTTAAGGTAAATTAATTGTGGATTCATGTAGCCAAAGCGAGCATAACTCAGCGGTAATTGACATATATCTCCAGTTTTTTTTCTTGTTATATTTAAAAAAAATTGTAATTTTGCTGCTATATTTGTAATTTATGCTTATTTTACCAAATATTCAAATGTCCATTTTAAAATTTTTAAAATCTATTCAACGCAAAATAAAAAATTCAAAATTTTATTATACAGTTTTAAAAGTTTAGGAATGCAACATAACCAATTATATGTTTTAGGCTTACAAAAATTAAGATGATTTTTTATAATTTTACAAAGGAAAAAAATAGGAGAGAGTGCAAAAAAATAAATAAATAGTAAAATGCAAAGTTATCGTCCATGATACAATTTCAATGTTTTTCAAAATAAATATATATTATTTTTTTAACTTACCATTACGAATAGATATTTTGTTAACTACTTACTTTTCTGTTCCTATAATTTCTTCTTAAGTTACTCTAGGTAGTTGTGCAGTTATACTATTTTGTTTTTTTGGTTATTTCCCAAATTGTGTATATAAGGAGTGGTATTATCAAATGAAAGTAGATCAATCAAATATTTTCTCTACAGTTTTTCCTTCCATATTAGTTTGATATGGTATCGGAGCAATATTAAATTTTTTTTTAATTCTTGTTTTTTTTTCTCTTCTTTCACCCTGATGAAACAATTACTCCTTCTGAGATCCCTGTATCTCCAACGGTTTCCTCAGTTTTTGTTTTGTCGGATTCTTCTCAACAAGTGATTCCTTCCTCTGTTTTTTCAGTTGCCTCAGAATCATATACGAGCCCTTATTTCCTTCATTATCATGACAATTCCAGTCTAGTTTTCTGATTCTACTCGGGAGATATGGCTTGACCTTTAAGAACGCTTTCAATGTAAGAATGTCCCTCGAATCTTTCAGATCAAGCGTGATTTAGCTACACTTAATCAAAATCAAGATTCTATCCGCATTTACTTTACTAAGATTAAGGCTCTCTCGGAAGAATTGAACTTCTATCATCCTGCTTGAACTTGTGGTTCTTGCCATTGTGGGGGACTTCGATCTATGGGTGATTTTCTCCAAATTGAATATTTGATGAGTTTCCTCAGGGGACTGAACGACTCTTTTTCCCGTGCTCATGTCCAGCTACTGCTCATAGATCCACCTCTTTCTGTCAATCGTGCATTTTCTCTTCTTCTTCAAGAAGAACAACAACGCACTATAAATGTGCTTCCCTCAACTGAAAGTGTTGCACTTGTTGTATCCACTTCTCCTGTATCTATGAGTTCATCCACTAATACTCGGAATTCTCGTGGAGTTCAAGGTCAGTATTGTGAGCGTTCTCTATGCTCTCATTGTGTCATCCATCGTTGTTATAAGCTCCATGGTTACCCACCGGGTTATCGTCATTGCAATGGTCATATTTCATCTCACCAGAATTCTTCCACGGCCTCCTCTGCTGCCAATTCTGTGATGGCTTAACCCGTGTAATCCTTTCCCAGTCCTGTGGATACTCTTGTGCAGTGTCATAGTCTTCTGAATATGCTCCATTCTCAGCTCTCTCTTGCTAAGAATGATTTTGGATCCTCTTCTCATGTTGCAGGTACATGCTCCTTATTACATCATGGTTCACCACAATTTTGGATTATTGATTTCGGTGCTTCTGCACATATATGTTTCTCTCGCGTGTCTCTTTACATCCCGTTTGTGCTTCGGTCACTTTACCAGATAAAAAGCATATTATTGTTCGCCATATAGGTACGGTTATGTTGATTCCTTCCTTGCAAATTCATGGTGTTCTATATATACCGGGGTTTCAATAAAATCTCCTTTCAGTTAGCGCGTTTTTACGGAATGATTTTGTGTTTATACAATTTTCTAATATAATACTTCTTGCCCCATACAGAACAAGTCCACTTTGAGGATGATTGGCAAGGCTAGATTGTCTGATGGATTCTACATGCTCGACACCTCGACAGCTCCAGTTGACACTTTTTTTCTCATGGTGTTTGCGCATCTTTGACTTCCCAATCGTCTGCTGTTTTGTGGCATTATAGGCTTCATCACCCATCTTTTAGTTGTTTAAATTCTTTACGAACTGCTTTGCCTTTACCCTTGTTGCAACATGATCATTCTGACTACATTTGTCTTTTGGCTAAGCAACGACGTTTAACGTTTATTTCAAATAACAATTTCTCTCCCCATGCTTTTGATCTTGTTCATGCGGATGTTTGGGGACCTCTTTCTACGCCAACTTATGCTGGACATTCTTATTTTTTAACTATTGTTGATGATGCTACCCGATATACATGAATTTTTATGCTTAAAAATAAGTCAGATATTCTGCACATTGTCCCTCGTTTTTTTAAGCTTGTAGAGACTCAATTTGGTAAATTCATCAAGCAGTTTCGTTCGGATAATGCACCTGAGCTTCAGTTTGATGAGTTTTTTTTGCTTCTAAAGGTGTTATTCATCAATTTTCATGTGTTGGTCGTCCTTAACAAAATTCTGTTGTTGAGCGGAAACATCAGATATATTGAATGTTGCACGGGCTCTTTATTTTCAATCACGAATTCCTATCCATTTTGGGGTGATTGTATTCTTACTACAATGTTTCTTATTAATCGCACTTCATCACATGTGTTGTCTTGGCGCACTCCTTTTGAATTGCTTCATAAGACTCTGCCTGATTTTGGACAACTTCGTGTTTTTGGTTGTCTCTGTTTTGCTTCTACACTTACTGCCAATCGGTCTAAATTTCAATCTCGGGCTGTTCCGGCTATTTTTACTGAGTATCCACCTGGAATAAAAGCATATAGGTTATATGACATTACCAATCAGAAATTTTTTATTTCCCGTGATGTTGTATTTCATGAGGATGTTTTCCCCTTTCACAAAGTTACTGAGAAAGATGGCATTTCTGACCCATTTCATGGTTTTGTTTCACCCAAGGTTCTTCATTGTGGCAGTGATTTGTCCCATCTTCCCACTAACTCTAGTGTTGTGCAATCTGATGGATGTTTGAGGACATTTTATGGACATACGGCTTCACCTCTTGTGTGTAAAGACCCTGCCACTGTTCCTCTTCCGACGCTGTCGCCGACCGCTGACACGGCCTGGCCGCTTGCTCCCGATTTGATCTCGCTGGCCGTTGACATATCCGATCCATTGGTAGTCGCAGCTCCAACTCCGCTGGCCAACTTGTTTGATTCTTCGCCGGCTCTTGCACATCCTTCCTCGATGGTGCCTGTACTTCCGTCGGACCCATCGGCCGCTGCCACCCCAACTCCGCCAGTCGTAACAGCATCGGACCCACCAACAATCACAACGGTACCTGACCCATTGCCTGTCGCCATTCTAGCTCCACCAACTCTTCTTGTTCTAGGTTCGTCGACCGTTCCCATTCTCAGGTCACCGACCATTGCCGCTCCCGATTTGCCGGTCACACCCGTTCCAGAACAGTCGCCTGTTCGTTTAGTTGTTGTCCAACCGCCTGACATGCCTATTTTACATCGTATTCTAAGAGCTACAACACCACATAATGAGGTTTGGACCCTTTGATGCAACTTTATCTTCTAATGCTTGTCAGGATATGGTACCTCATGAGTTATCCACTTCAGGCACCATTAAATCCTCTGACACATTTGATACAACATTACCTCTTGCACCACAACTAGGTTTACGTTTTTCTACACGCCTCAAAAAGCCCCCCTCTTATTTGAAGGACTATCATTGTAGTCTTCTTTATTCTACAATTTTGCCTGACACTTCTACTAGATATCCGTTACAACAGTTTGTGTCTTACTCCTGGCTTTCTCCTGCTCATCGTGCTATGGTTCTTAATGTTTCTGCTAATTTTGAGCCTCAGTTTTATCATCAAGCGATGGATTTTGAGCATTGGCGTGTTTCTATGGCTGCCGAGCTTGCTGCCATGAAAGACAATCGTATTTGGAGTGTTGCTTCTCTCCCCTCCGATAAGCATACTATTGGGTGTAAGTGGATTTTTAAAATTAAACATCGTGCTGATGGCTCTATTGAGCGCTACAAAGCCCGTTTAGTAGTCAAGGGGTATACACAACAGGAAGGTTTGGATCTTTTGGTAACTTCCTTTGCTTCAATTAGACATGAATAAGGTTTTTTTGCATGGAGACTTGGTTGAAGAGATATATATGGACTTGCCTCTAAGATATAAACCCCCTTTTTTCTGTCAATGGTGATCGGTTGGTATGCAAATTCATAAATCGCTTTATGGCTTCAAGCAAGCTTCTCGCCAATGGTTTGCAAAATTTTCAGAATTTTTACTGTCTCTTAGTTTTCGATAATCCAAGGCTGATTATTCATTGTTTGTGAATGGTGATGGGGGTTCGTTTCTTGCTTTACTTGGTTAACGATATAATTATTACTCGGGTGTCTATTTCAGCCATTAATAACCTGAAAGCACTTCGATCGTCATGCTCGGTTGAAGCTCAAGGATCTTGGTTCTCTAAAATATTTTCTTGATCTTGAACTTTCTCGATCCTCTTCAGACATTTTTATTTCTCACTTGTAGACACTGGATTTCTTGGTTGCAGGCCTAATTATGTTCCTATGGATCCTCGCTTGAAGTTGTGTTCTTCTGATGTTGATTTGCTTCCTGATCCTTCGATATTTCATCGTCTCATTGGACGACTTTTATACTTGACCATTTCTCCCCCTCACATCACGTTTGCTGAGCATCGACTTAGTCAGTTCATGTCTCGCCCTTGTAAATCACATCTTGCAGCTGCTCATGACTTGTTACGTTATTTGAAGACCTCTCCTGATTCAGGTATGTTTCTTCCGGTGGTTTCTCATTTTCAAATACGAGCTTTTGTCGATGCAGATTGGGGTGCTTGTTTGGATACGACGTTCTGTCACCGGATTTTGTGTTTCTCTTGGCGATTCTTTGGTCTCTTGGAATTCCAAGAAACAGAATACTGTCTCTCGCTCGTCTACTGAGGCTGAGTATCGCACTCTTTCAGTTGCTACCAGCGAAATTGTTTGGCTAACAAGTCTTTTGCATGATCTTCGTATTCCTTTTGAGCTCCTTTTTTTGTGATAATCAATCTGCTATTCATCTTGCCTCCAATCAACCTGCCGATATGTTTACAAAGCCATTGCCTGCTACCCTTCTTTTTCCCCTATTGCCCAAGATGAGCGTTTTAGATATCCACCATCCATCTTGAGGGGGCGTATTGCGAATAGATATTTTGTTAACTACTTACTTTCCAGTTCCTATAATTTTGTTCTTAAGTTACTCTAGATAGTTGTACAGTTATACAATTTGTTATTTGGTTATTTCCCAATATAAGGATAAGGAGTTGTATTATCAAATGAAAGTAGATCAATAAAAGATTTTCTCTGCACATTTTTCCCTCCATATTAGTTCAATACTTACAAAATAAAAATAATAAACAAAAAATATGTCAAAATGGGTGGAGAAAAGGTCTCTGAAATTCACATCTTAATCTACTCATATTCATAAGGAAAAAATCATAGGAACAAAATGACAGAAATAGGTACACAAATGAATAATGCTTGCAGAGACAGATAAACAATCATCGATGAAAAATATAAAATAATAATAATAATAACAACAACAAAACAGTTTTTTTGTTTCCTCTCTCTCATTTTAAAAGGCAGGTGAAAGCTTGGCTTTGAGGTCTTTTCTCAAGATTTTTCCTGAGGGCAATTTCGGAATTGTCTGCACAAAGAAAACCCTCTGCAATCTCTTGTAGAACACTACCTGTTGGTTTTTCATTCAAAAACCCAACAAACAAAACAAAAAACAAGTCAGATTATTGTAATTTATTTTAAATTAAATTACCAATTTAGTTTCGGTAGTTTTTGTAGTTTTACTGTAGTCTCAACTTAGTTTTAACTTCGTGTGATTTTTTTTTTTTCAAAAGTTTCAATGGTTTTACCCATTTGAAAATAATGTGTTATATGCATATATGATAAAACTTAAACTTTTAAAACATAATAAATAAATTAAAGTGAAAAATTAACATTTTTAAGACACCAAATCTGTAACCTACTTTTTTCTTGACTTTTGTTCTTATTTAAACCTTTTATTTTAATTCATAGACTTTAAAAAAAAAAAGTAATTTGCGTCTTTGTAATTAATGTTTTTATAAATTAGAAGAAGTTTTCATTTATTTCATGAGAAGTTGTCTATGTTTATAATGCCAGTGATTTCAAATTTTGATGGACTTTAAATAAACTTCATTGTATATTATCGCATCAATAGAATGAAACATTTTGAAGGTTAAAAAATTTATGGATATTAAACATCAAATTTGGTAGGATTTCAAAAATTTTAAGTTAAATTAATTATTGGTCATGGTCATATTTTAATTTTTTTTATTGGTAGATTAAATTAAAAATCTAGAATAGTAAATTATTTATTTTATTCCTTTTGTCTTCTCTAAATAATAACCAAACAAAAACATTTAATTAATTTTATTTCATATATTTAGTATTCCAAACAAACAAGATAAAGAATTTCAAATTTCTTAGAATCCAAACAAATCAGATAAAAAAAATTTAATTTCTTGTATTAATCACAAAACTATTTAAGTTGAGTTTAGAAAATATATCTTTTAATTTAAGCATTTTTTTTTAATAATCATCCCTCAATAGTTTATAGTAAAAAAAGTGTTGATCACTTTAAAATCCATTTTTCGATAATGATATCTCTAAGTGTTTTTTTTTTTAAGCATTTTTAAAGCAATCTGAATTTTTAAAAAGCGTTTTTATTCCTTCGACTCCCAACGAGGGTAAGTGTTTGATACTTATTCAAAGATTTTGAAACAATTAAAAAGTTTGGTTAATGAATTAATGAAAACTAACAATAAACAAAACAAACCATTATAGTAAAAAGTTTATGAATAAATAAATAAGTATTTAAATCTAAAATATTTTAAATTTTATTATGAGGAGAAAATTACCTGCTTTGCTATGAATTCTTTTACTGCCTCTTCGGTAAGTTCGTGATCGGTTGATTTAACCACGAAAGCCACCGGAACTTCACCAGCAACTTCATCCTTTTGCCTGTAAATTCCTCAAATTCTTTATTTTCTCATCAAAATTTAAAAGTGATAACAATTTTATTCAAGAGTTTTACATTTTTTTTGTTTTTAATTATAAACTTTTAATAATAATTTTTGTTTTCCTTCTCATTTTTAAGAAACTTTTCGAAAATGGTATATAAATTTTTAGAAACAACAAAATCAAGTTTATTGTTTATTATTTTTGTTTCTAAATTTTTTAAGTTGTTTTCTTTTTCAAATTTTAATTTGGATTTTAAAAATGATTATTAAAACTATATAACAAAACACGAGATAGTAATGTTTTAAAATTTGATATTTAAAACAGATTATTACCCAACTTTTGAATAGATACTTTAGTGTGGTCAATTTGTTATATGTCTTTTCTTTTCTTTTTTTTTAAATATTTAATTATTAATTTAATACCCGTCTTACAAGGATGACTAATTTTGTTGTGTTTTATATAATCTAAGCTTGTTTCCAGAGTTTTTATATTTTGGTTTGCAGTCTAATTTTATAAATATTTCTTACAACTCTAATCAAGTTGAAAGTTTTATTTTTAAAAAATTATATTTGGTATTAAAAATAATATTCCGAAGGTAACTTATAAAATAATATGCTTAGTAAATAGGATCTCAATTTTAACTAACTTGAAAAAATAAATAAAAATAAATAAAAACAAGTTCTTTGATTTCCCTTTTGAAAAAATTGACTGAAATTTTTACATCTTTATTTGAACATATATATTAAAGAGAAAGAAATTGTTACGAAACCAATTTCATCTATAGAAATAAAATAAAAATTTCAAATGAAATATTGGCTAAACCCTGATTTAATCTCTAATGTTTCGATGTTTTCTAATTTAGTCCTATTATTTAAAAAGTTACGACTTAGTCAATTATGTTTTATCGTTTTTAATTATAACCTTTACGACGTTATAATTGGTTAATGAAAACATATAGAACACAATAATCAGTGAGCTGATGTAAATTTAGAGGAGAAATTAGACCATCACAAAAAAATTTTCAATTACTTCAAATTTTTAAGCTGACAGAAACTTCAGGCTTTTTTTTTTTTTTATAGTACAAAACCTTCGACTTTCATTCTTTCTTGCTTGGCCTAATTTCTCATCTAAATTAATATCAAGTCCTATAAGTTTACAATATCACTCATATATATAAAATTGCAAGGTTTAAATCGTATACTTACGGGACAACTGCTGCATCCACGATAGATGGATGGGTTATAAGAATCGCCTCTAACTCAGCCGGTGCCACCTGTATAAGAGTAAGAGCTGAACTAAAAAGCTAAATAATAGTGTGTTTTAAATTAGTAATTTTTTATGGTTTATCCATTGTCAGTATACCAACCGTCTCACAGGTCAATTTTCTAAAACAACGAGAAATTAGGTTTAGTAAGTTATTAGATATTAAGTGTACAACATATGAGGTGGGAGATCAAACTCACAACTTTTTGGTTGGTTGGAGATATGTGTCAGTTACAGCTGAACTATATTTGCTTTGGAAAATATTAACTGCTTTAAAACAACTCAACTAAAAAAGTGTATTTCATTTTTATTGTGGTATAAACATTAGGAATTAAGGTGAGGTACCTGAAAACCTTTGAATTTAATAATCTCTTTGACTCTGTCGACAATGAAAATCTCTTCATCGTCGTCAACATAACCGATGTCACCTGTATGAAGCCAACCCTCCATGTCTATGGTCAATGACGTTGCCTCTGGGTTGTTCAAATATCCTACGTCACAACCGCGTCTATTTAGCACCCAACCAAATTAGGTTTAATTCTGTTATGATGGTGAGAAAAACACACCATACTTAATTAATTCATGTCGTTTATAAACTTAACTTCAATCTTTCTAACTTTTTTGCTTTATTTAATAAGAAAAAAAAACCCTCCATAAACAAATTTTACTAAAACGTCTGACACAATTGTTTTTAGAGTTGAAGGTAAAACTGAGGGTGCGTGTTTGGAGTAAGGATAGGAAAAGTGATTTAAAAATAATTGATTTTCTAAAATCACCTCCCGAGCGATATCTTAAAAATCAACTTTTAGTGATTTTATGTTTTCTTAAAATCAATTTCTTAATTTGTGGTCAGAAATAGAAATGATTTTGCCATTCCAAAATCACATTCCAAAATACACCTAAAAATTCCAAAAACATTAGAAGCAAAGTTAAGATCAATAGTTTAAAGTCATTTCATACACTTTATTATGTCGTTTTCAATCTTGTCTGCACTTAGACGACTTGTCAATTTTACTTCAACATATCAAAAATTTCCAAATACAACTCAACGAA
>NW_019104558.1:185285-198007 GCF_001995035.1 Momordica charantia | reverse complement strand
GATGAAAAGGAGCACTTGGTCGAGTTCCTCAGGAAGAATGCGGACGTCTTTGCATGGTCCCACAAGGACATGCCTGGGATCGACCACGCCCAAAACGCCGCCACGGTGAAGAGGTCGATAAACTACTCAAAGCCAGCGTCATCCACGAAGTTTAATACCCAGACTGGTTGTCCAATGTGGTCCTGGTAAAAAAAGCCAACGGGAAGTGGCAAATGTGCGTTGACTTCACCAACTTGAACAAGGTATGTTCTAAAGACAACTTCCATATGCCACGAATCGACCGATTAATTGACGCCACTACCGAACATGAGTTTCTAACCTTTATGGACGCGTACTCGAGATATAACCAGATCAAGATGCATCCCATGGATCAAGAACATACCTCGTTCATCACCGAACAACGGCTATTCTACTACAAGGTAATGTCGTTTAGATTGAAGAATGCTGGAGCAACTTATCAGAAGATGGTGACCAAGATGTTTGCCTCCCAAATCGGGAGGAACATGGAAGTCTATGTCGATAACATGCTTGTCAAAAAGCCGCACTGCCGAGCAGCACGAGGAGAACCTATCCGAGGCTTTCCAGGTCATGCGCAGTCATGACATGAAACTTAATCCGGCGAAATGTGCCTTCGGGGTGAGGTTGACTAAGTTCCTCGGTTTCATAGTGCACCAGCGAGGGATCGAGGCAAACCCCGAGAAAATCTGAGCCATCCTTGACATGATGTTACCAGCCAGCCTAAACCAACTCCAAAGTTTGAACAACAAGATCGCTGTCCTAAATAGGTTCGTCTCCAAGTTCGCCGATAAGTGCTTACCGTTTTTTAAGACCTTGAGAAAGAAAGGCAAGTTTGAGTGGACAGACGAGTGTGAGAAGGCATTTGAGCAATTGAAATAGTACTTGGCGTCATCCCTCCCCTGACGAAGCCGAATCTGGGGATGACCTGTATCTCTACTTTATAAAAAATGGAAATTTCATAAAAAAAATCAATTCTGGTGGCTTCAAAAAGAAAAATCTTTATTTGGTAACTTTATTTTTTTTAATTAAATATTGAAACGATGTTGAGATATTTTTATGATATTACATTTAAATTTGAATTTGAAATTCTTGAATTGTTTGAATGAAAAAATTCTATCATTATATTAGGATTATATTGTGATATTGTGTGAGGTTGAAAATATTATTTATTGCGGTTATTTATTAACGTTCATATGAATAGTTGAAATAAGTTTCTTATACATGCATATTATAAATTTGAATTCTATTTTTTTGAATTGTTTGTTGGATAGACTTTTACGTATGTTTAATACTTCCCTTATTGAATGGTTAGGTAATTAAAATGTTAATTTTTATTTTGATTTCCTAATAAGTTGATGTATGATAAATTTTTTTATACTTTTTTTCTTGGATTATTATTTGATAGTAGAAATTTATGTTGTTGGTTTGTGAAAGAAGTTTAATTGAGAAAATTATTTTGAAATTTCTTTCCTGATATTTGTTAATTCATTGTTAAAAATGATTTTCATTAAATCTGTCTTGATATCATATTGGTTGAGTTTCACATCCACATAAGTATTTTTAGTTTGAAAATTACTTTTTTCGTTATAAATTCCTTGAAAGAAATTATTTTTGAGTTTTCATAAATATGTTTAAAGATTGAAAGTTTACATCTTCGTTCTTGTTCATATGTTTTGATGATTAATTTTAAAATTGTCATGAGTGTTGATATTGCTAATTAATTCCTTTGACCGGGGCAGTGTTTGAAAATTTTTAATATTTATTGAATCCCTATCCATTGAGTATTTGGTTTTACTTTTGTTTTAAATGAAATATATTTTGATTGTAATCTTTATCGACATACTTTTTATTCAAACTTTTGGTATAATATATCTGGCACGAAATTATCATATCCTTGTTTGCAATAAATTTTGATATTGTACCTAAATTATTTAAATTTGATTATATTTGGGTCAATATGTAGTTGCTTGCAATAATAATTTTGATATTGTGATTGATGTATCTTTAATGCTATTCAATATTATGCCTATTTTTTAAATTGATTCTTATCAATTGGTGTACGTTGTTAAAGTACTTATTTCTTTTATGAATCATGTATTTTTATTTATGACATTGATTCTTTGATTACCACTTATTTATTAATAGCAATCTCTTTAAAATGGTAAAAGTTGAGAAGATTGACTTGTGATATTTATTCTTAATTATGACTTATTTGCTTTGCTAGTGATATTATTATTTTTTGAAAAAATAGGAATTGGTAACGTGTTAAACTTGATCTAAAAAAACCAATAAAAAATAAACAAAAAAAATTAAGATAAAGATTTTAAATCATAGTCTAATAAACAAACCATATATAAAACAATAACATAAGCGGTTAAGGTCAGCTTAACTATAAGTTAAGTCATATATGTCCAACAAAAAATTAATCGAAACTCTGTCCCTCATGTTATACTAAAATAATAATAATATTATAAGTGAAATGATAAAAGTAAAAAGAAAAAAAATTGCACTAAATCTTCTTATAAGTTCACTTGATATGGTTTGAATTCCTCCCTTTTAAGGGCATGTTTGTGAATATTTTTTGGGTGAAGTATAATCACTTTTACTAATGCCAAAATCACTTCCATGTCAAAGAAGACATGTTTTACAATGATTTTAAATGATTTTGAAAAAATCCACAATCACTTTAACTCAATTCTCAATTAATCACTAAGGTGGTTCTCCAGGTGATTTTTGGTAAAAACAAAATAAAAAGAAAAAAATTAATAATTGAAAATTAGTTTTTAAGTTTCAAATTTGTCTTTCTATTTCACCCTTATTTTTACCAATAAAATTTTTGAGAATTTTTTTCCTTTCTAAAATTCGGTCAATTCTAAAAGTAATATAGTTTTAAAAACAAATTAAAAAATAATGTAGATTTAAAAGTAATAACAAATTAAATATAATTTAAATAAAAAATTTAAAAAAGTAAGTTACGCATCCAAACTAAACTATTGACAAAAATAAATTATAGTGAAAGTTAAAAATAGCATACAATGGACGTGATTTAGGTGTCATCTTATATACGTTGTATGAGATTTCAATGAAAGTGGCCTGGATTTCAGTTAAAAAAATTAGGGATTAGTATTATGGACTATTTAAAGATCCTAATTACATAATGGAATGTATGTAATTTACACTTTTGTCATAAAATAAACTTTTTAAGATGGTACCCATCACCTAAATTACAAAACTATCTTTTGTATATACACATTAATATTAATTGATTTTTAAATTCCAGATAGTTATATTTTGAATCTCATGATATTTGCTAATGATACTTTCTAAAAGAAGCTAAAATACCAAAACATCCAAAGATATCCCCAAATCCCTCAAATTCGAAAACCTCCAAAAATATCCCCAAATTCGAAAACCCCCAAATTCGAAAATAGTGACGGTTCGTGCTTCTTCTCCGTTCGCCGGGATTATTCTTCCGACTGCTTGCGCCTTCTTCGACGATTCACCTCGATTTCGTCTGCTTCGTCTGTCTCAGAGGCTTCGTATCCGTCGTAGAGTTGTCTGTTCCCGTCGTTGAGCAGTCTGTTTCCGCTACCATCGTTCCGTTTCTGTCCGCTCCTTCGTCTTCGGTCCCCACCTCCGTTTTTCTCCGTCGGTCTCCATTTATCCCAATAAAAAAGATTGCATTCCAATATATCCTAATATATCCTAATATTGAAAACCTTGTTTTTTTTTATATATTCCAATATATCCTAATGTTCATTCCATACCCAAGTAGTATCCAATAGTTGTATATATAGGGTTATATGGGAATATATGTGAGTTTGATCTTAGCATATAAAGCACCATAACAAATTTGTGCATTTCCCTTTTTGTGTGTAGCAATATATGAGGATATATCTTATAATGGTTGCCTTACACTCTTTTATCTTTTTATGTATAGGGATATATTGGGATATATGGGATATATGGGGAAAAGTGCTTGAACGGAGAGGAACCTGTTAATCAAATCTGAACTGCGTTCGATGGTGGCTTCCAACAACCGGTGGGAATTTACACACGAAGAGAGATGAAATTGGATATTTTTTTTCCATTAATAATAATGGTAAATCATGGGAATAAATCTTTTTTGGAGGAGTGAATCAAGGCATTAATGTTGAAATTTTGTATGGGGCCCGATGATTAAAGGAATATGATTACAATTTAGGGATTCAAATCTTTTAAATTTTCAAAAAAAAAGAAAAAAAAACTATAATAAAAGTAAATGTAATAAATAAAGGTAAAATGATATTATAAAAAAAATCCTACCTACAGAAATCTATGAAAATTTTAGACATTGCTCAGATTAAGTTTAAAAAACAGACATTATCTCAAAACATTATATAGCAAGTTATTTCCTGACAAAAAATAAATTGGCCCATTGGTTATTTCCTCACCTGATCCTTCGCCCTTGCTTCAGTGTCATAATATCAAATCTCATTTTCAGCATTTATTTATTTTTCCTTTTAAATATATTTAGTTCATTTTTTATTTTTTATTCCTTATTTTTAAATATATTTTTATTTATTTTCCTTTTTAAATATATTTAGTTTATTTTTATTTTTTTAAATATATATTTTTTGTTAGTTTTCCCTTTACTTAGTTTATTTTTTATTGCTATTTTTTTCTCTTTCAAATATATTTTTTTATTTATTTTCCTTTTAAAATATATTTAGTTTAGTTTTCTTTTCTAAATCTATTTTTATGTTGAGTCTCAACTTCCATCTATTTTGATTTGTTTAATATATTTTTCATCCTATTTTGATTTGCCTAATTAAATTTATATACATATTTTTTAAATATCTTAAATCATATTTTTCATATAAAAAAGTATAAGTAAGAATATAGCAATACAATAAATTCAACAAATTTAAAATAAGAATACTTATTAAAATTCCTGGCAACGACCAGATCTAGAAGATTCTAATTGAAATTTAAAATAAAGAAATTGAAATAAAAAAAAGACTTGATTGAAATTGAAACATTTTTATAATAAAGAAATTGAAATAAAATAAAATTTAAAAGAGAGGCAGGAACCTGGCGCCTCAAAAACACGAGGCATTAGCCAACCACTGCACCAACATTTGAACGATGAGATAATGGGAAAATCGCAGTCAATTCATGCGATTTCATAAAGGCACAGTCAATTCGTAGCTGCGACTTTGTAAAACGGCATTTTTACTAAAATCGCATCCAGTGCTGCGTTTTATCTCATGGTCGGAATTTCACTAATCTATTTTTTTAAAATAATTTCTAACCTATATGTAATTATTTTTTGAAATAACATTATTTATAAAAAAATCCTCTTAAATTTGTATCTCTCTGACTTATCTATTTTTAATTTTGTTTCTTCTCTCCATTATCGTAATCTCTCTAAATTTTTAGTCCCCACTCTTTCGAAGTTTATTGCTCCTTTTAAAATTTCTCTCATTCATTCAAATATTGAGATTGATTATCTACTTAGATGTATCTGTTTCTTTTTTCATCATTACTTGTCATTAATCATTCAAAATAATTTTTTATTATATGAAAATATATGTTGCTAATTTGTTGATTCTAGATCATTT
Source organism: Momordica charantia (assembly GCF_001995035.1). The sequence continues at coordinate 192,386 of NW_019104558.1, read as the reverse complement.
TTAAATCACTTTCAATTATATTAAAATAACTTGAAAGTGTGAAAGCAAACATTAAAATAAATATGTAAAACTCACTTTAACAAAATCACTTCTCATTCGCTAAAATCACCCATTCTAAAATATTCTCAAATATGTCCTAAATAATTTAGCTTTTTACTAGCTCCAATTACCAATAATAATTTAAAAGCCTCAAAATTCTTACTAGTTGCTCACAACTATCCTGCTAATTCTCCTCAATAATCCTCCTAATTTTTCCATTATAAAAATAAAATTTATAATCACATTACCATGGCAGGTTTCCAAACAAGTTAATAAATAACTTGGATAATCACGTCATTTCCTTTCACTCAGCAATTTTTCCACTCTGACCATCTAAACCATATCGATTAAACCTGAGTAAGAGAAGAATGAAATTTTATTTTATTTTATGCAAATGAGGTAATATTATTTTGGCGAAACTATATTTTCTTCGACGTCAAGTTTAACGACCGTTTAACAATAGCAAATCATACATACATTACAATTTACAAACTCAGAGGTGACAATGAATGAGTAGAGCATATGCGAGAGTCCTGGTTAAGGTTATGGCTTACCTAATTACCGAGGCGATGGAGGAGAGATTTATGCTATAAAGATGCAGTTTGGATGGTACCCGAACTAGTTTGTCGTGTTGCGAGCACCCTAGATCTCGCATCACGAACCAAATTTTGAAAATCTTGCTTCCATGACCATGAGGGCTGATTAAGGGCACGTATTGAGTTCAGGCAGACTAGGAGAGTGCCACCCTCGTGAAGAAGAACCTGTATGTTTAAGAAGAGAGTTCATGAAATGACATCACCTGTTAAAATCAGAAGCAACTGTGCAGATGGAGAAGGAAGTAGATAAAAGGTTTTAGTAAAAAGGAGATTCCTTAGGGCTCGTTTGTTAAGGCCCGTTTGGTAACGTTTCTGTTTCTTTATTTTTAATAAAGAAAAATGAATTGCATAACATCCATGAATTCAAGTATGATCAAACAATCTTTCTATTTATGTTTTGGAACAAATGGGAAATGAGAACAAGAAAGAAAAAATTTGTCTATGTTGTTTCCAAAATTTCTATACAATTTTGAGAATGTTCCCCAAAAATAAGAAACAAGAAACATACTAATTGCAAAATGCTTAGATTTCTTAAGAAAATTGGAAACGAGAAACAAAAAATAAGAACGTCACTAAACGAGCCCTATCGTTTCTGTTTCTTGTTTCTAATTTTTTCGAAACATATTCTCAAAATTGTATAGAAGTTTTGGAAACAACAAAAACAAGTTTCTTGTTTCTTGTTTCCATTTCCATTTCCAATTTGTTCCAATGTAAATAGAAATCTTGTTTTGGATGTTTAAGACCATGCAATTCTATTTTTCTTTATTAAAAATGACGAAACAAAAATAAAAAAAGGAACATTACCAAACGGGCCTTTAATAAGCTAATAAGGTTGAAAATAATGGTAAAACTTAAAAGGGCACATGGTTTCTAAATTTTGATACAATAGAGTTGTTTGAAGTTATTTTTAAAACACGTGGATAAGATCTGCATAATTCACAAGCTACAAGGAATGATTTACAATCATGTTTATGAAACAAGAGGCAATTGCTTACACTCCCAGAAAACTTATCAATTTTAGGTCAATCTACACCTACAAAATCCATATTGTATAATTTAGGTCTTGTTTAAAAATGATTTTATTTTTTATTTTCTACTTTTAAAAATTTAGCTTATAAACACTACTTCTACCTATATATTTATTTGCTTCGTGATCCCCATTTTAGAAACACTTTCAAAATCTAAGTCAAATACTAAATCCTGAAAAAGGTAGGTTTTAGAAAATGAGATTGTGATCAAATGACGATTCATAACGGTTAACCAGTTAACTTCAAAAAATGAATCAGGAAACATTTAACATCATACCGTTAACCACAAGGGAAGAAACCCCAAGACGGATGGGAGAGAGGCAAGAAGGATAGATGACAAGGCAAGGGTCACATTTTGCTTGACCTGAAAGGAGATTTACCCCAACAAATTAAAATAATGAAACGGGGAAAGAGATGAAATATTGTGACTACAAGGGGATGGTAATCGAGATACCAGTGAAGTTGTCTGGCGAGATTTGGCAATGCAGAACGGTACACAGGAAATATTGTCCTGAAGAAGCAGGACATCTGCAACGGCTGTAGCAGTAGCGCTAGCACGACGAGCAAGAACTATTCCCACAGTCGCTGCAGCAAGTGCAGGAGCATCATTTATACCTTCACCAACCATGATGAGACCGCCCCCTGGAATAAAATGAGATATAGAGTGCTCATTATTTTAGAACTCCAAAGACAGTTGTACCACCGATACTATAGAACAGAACCTGTACGAGGTCGTTATAGAGCGCTCATTATTCGACCCATAGAAAAGGGATAGTGATGGTCAATCAATCAATCATTTAGCAGAACATAAAAGTGGAAGAGAAGTTCATTCCACAAAGACCAGTAATAGAATTGCTCTTCCAACGACCAATAGGATATAACTGCGACATTGAGATCCTATAGAAATATATCCAATCAACATGAACAACCATTTAACATTACTTACCATCCTGATATTCAGTGCAGATAACGGGATGGTAAATAAGGTTACATGGTTGATATTCAGAGCAGAAATTATAGAAGAGATTTTTAATGCTGTATAATATACTGATGGAATCCGAAAAACTAAAAATATATTGAAATATAAAAAATATACGAGCTTATAATGTAACTTAAGTATTCAAGGTACTTTGAACCTCCCTTGAAATATCACTCAAGCTTAAACCAACTAAATCAATGCCTACTCCAATCCTTCTCACTCACTTTACTTATAACAAAACCCCCCAACAACTTCCCTAACTAATTACTAATATAACCTTAATACACTAACAATATCCCCAATTCTATCCTAATAGCTATCCTATCATATACTCTCAAGATTTGTAACACCAGTATAAAAAACTAGCTCATATAGTAAAATGTAGTTATTGGCACATTAACCTAATAGTAGATTTGTAACACTGAGTATAAAAAACTAGCTCATATGGTAAAATGTAGTTATTGGCACATTAACCTAATAGTACATGTGGCGTGCAAATGCGTGGCAACAGGTTACAACAGTAATTCAAATCTGAAGTTACAGTTTGCTACACGCTAAGAAAGATCTTACACTGGCCTGGAAATATAAATTCATGCAATTTATTGATTGTCAAATTGTTATTGAACATTACAGAAGAAAATCTGTCATCTACTGGCCAGGTTTCAGACTTCACAATCTGATTTGAAACAAATGGATAAATAAAAATCTCATCAAGAATCAACTTGTGTAAATTGATATGAATCAAAGAAGATTTATAAGGGAGCATTTTTACCTCAACAAGAAACTAAGATGTGATAGGAATTAAGAAGCATTGGCAGCTATGATGAAATAAAGTATATACAAGCAGACAACATTAAGTGACGAGTTGAAAAGCTCACCCATCTCCCTTGAGATTTCCTTTACGTGAGCAAGTTTGTCCTCGGGCTTAAGACTGTAGTAAACTTCATTTATGCCCACAGCGTTCGCAACTTTCCATGCACTTGAGTCATGATCACCTGTTAACATCATAACACGGACTTTTGCATGATCTTGTAATTCTGATATTGCATTTAACATTCCAGGCCGAGGCTGATCCTCAAGGTGAATCAGTGTTACCTGCATTGATCCAGCAGAAAACTCAACATACTATTCTTGATTTACATCCCTAAGACAATAATAGAAGTGCAAAATATGTTCTCGAAACATGACGGACCTGCTGATTAAGAGTCTTGTTAAGGATAATCAAATAATAATATGGAAAAGAAGAATCACTCAATCTAGCTTTATGAGGTCAGTTGCACATTGTTGCTGTCAAGATGAAATTTTCAAATTGTGCTCAAGTTAAAATTCACTGCACGAGAAAAGATATGGGCATAAAGTTAATGTGCCAAAGGAACTACCCATCCATCTGAGAGTTATTTTTCAGGGACTGCTAAACAGGCTAAAGCATGAAAGGAAACAAGCATATTGATAGCTATATCATAAAATATCTCTAAAAATTAGAGATTTTCAACAACGTCCGTAAACTTTATGCAAATATGATTTGTTTCTTAAAGTATCCCCCCACCACCCCCCAACTCTCCAGCAAATTCCAGAGGATCATGTAAATTTCTCACCTTTTGATCAACTGAAAGAGCAGCATGCACAAATTCACTTCCATATGATGATGCTCTAACAGCTTCCTTGATTTTCCTTGATTCATTTTCGGATTTGCAAAAGGAAGTGATGAAATCCACAGAACCAAGGGATGCTTTCCGCAGTTTACCTCCAATTCCTGACTATAAGATAGAGATGAATGAAAATACTCTTCCGCTATTTAAAATCAATTATTGAACTCTGGATTTAAAAAAAGAACAAATTTCCAAAACAAGTAAAAAGAAAGTGTTAATAAAAAAGTCTATGTCATGATGCAGGTGTTACAAATTACAGAGATTCCCATTCAAAATACCAAGACTTACATGGAGCACCTGGAAAAGAAGAAATAGTTATCTTCAATTGGTGAATAATTATAGATTCCATATATGAAGGTTTTTACTTCTGATCTCACGAAATAATTTAACTTGGGGCAGACAATATTATTTAACATGTGGTTCATTCATGTGACATTTAGTGGAGAGTTAGATGAATATTCAGGAAGTAATATAAGTTTCTTTTAGTCTCCAACAGATATCTAATTGGTTGCTTTCATTCCCATGTGCGGAAATAACTCTAGAATCTTATGTGTTCACGTGTAGAGATTTGTACTTAGTCTCATGCTAACAGTCTCAAGTCAGCATTTCCAAAATCTTGTGAATTTTAAAGGGTCAAGTACGAAATATCCAACTTTAATCCAAGCGGCTCTGGAATGAATAGAACATCTAAAGTGATGCTAATTCTTGCAATTTAAGCAAACTCCCCTTTAGAAAGAAAGACATCAAAGTGCATGATGAAATTTTGGGTCAAATAAATAAACATCTGGAGTTGCATTTTTTAAGAACTAACGACTACGGTACTTGGATGCTGCTTGAATGTACTTTTCTGTTTTCAGATAATAGTGGAATGAGAAACCCTGTAGCCTGTGGCGTACAAGTGACCCGGGGTAGTTTATCGCAGAAATCCACAGAGGAAGGACCCGAAGGAATTCTACTGTTTAAGAGGAAACCGAAGATCACTAAAACATCCAGCAATATGAAGCAAAAACTACCTTAATGCCATGCAGAGTTGCAATGAGACCTCTTCCAGGAAAATACTCAAAACTTTCAACGGAAATAGAAGGAAGGTCTTTCCCCGCACTATGATCCACTACAGCTCTACAACCAAAAACAGAAAAAGCTATAACTACTTAGAATTAGAAAATGAATATTCCAGATAAATTTATATGTATCGTACGTACATACATATATAGATGTATTCTTTCATGCATACATATGTATGTATACATATTTGAAGAGAGACGGGGATTTCAAGACAGATATGTGAAGCAAATAATCCAGAAAAAGTTATCCAACATATTTGAGACATTGGCATGAGTTACTTGGAATACACTAACAGCATAATTCAGGGGAAAGAAAAGATGACACAATTAACCAGCCTTATTCCAACACACTGGGAAAAAATGAATGAAACTGAAGGCTAATGATACGAAAGGACTATTATCTAGCAGTAATTGAAAAACCTAATTATTACTTCGAAAGAGATTAAATTAGTTACTCCTTATTCTCACTAACAAAGATAATGATGATTCAGGTGTTCCAATATAAGAAACTACAGGTGTAAGGAAGAGTTTGCTTACATGGTATAATACTCCAAAAAAGAATTAAGAAGGTATTTATGTCCAGGTATGTTATCCTAAACATATTATTCCTCCGTCATAATTCTCAAGCATGTGAAATGATATTTTTATACTCAACCATAAAAGCAATCTTAGGATTGATTCACAAGAGTCTGACGCCGTGAAAGAATCTTCTGGACCATGGATATACTAGATGCTGGATGAGAATACTCAGCTTTAAATATTGATCTTCAAAGCATGGAGTGAAAGTTGAACTATTTTATTTTGTAGCAAAATCACTAAATTGATTATGCATCAAATGTAGGGAAGGACAGAAACAGGACACAAGTGTAAAGAAGCCGAAGTAAACGGTGTAACAAATAGTTACAATTCCCCCTCCCCCACCAAGCTTTCAGGTTGGCAAATAGCCTCACCAAGTTTTCAGTCAAATATAGTAGTAGATAAACTATATGGCACCTGAAATAAAATCCATAAGAGGTACAATATGCCAGGTAGACAATTCTTTTAAACAACTACCTTCCAATTGGGTGAGTAGTACCCTTTTCCATGGCAGCTGCCACTGCAAGGGCTTCTTTTTCACAGCTGGGTATGCAGCAGGAAGCTAGATGTGTTTTTTCTCCTCCAACCTTGTGCCCAAAAATGGGTTCTATGGCTTTAAACACAAGTCCCCCGGTGGTCAATGTCCCAGTTTTATCGAATGCAACAGTGTGGCAAGAAGCCATAGCATCAAGCACATGTCCACCTTTCAGAAGTATTCCCTGTCAATAGGGTAAATTCAATGAGTTGGATAAGTATAATATTCATAAAAGTGAGTTTCTTAGCTGGTTTCAGTGACAGTGAAATGAAGCAGTTGATACATATGCCTTAGCCAACTTCTGGTGCTGATACCAGAAACTTATTACATAATTATATCACCATAGTACCTTCCTTGCACAGGAACTTATTGCAATAGCGTATGCCAATGGAGCTGCAGCCAGTGCACATGGTGATGCGGCTACCATGAGCCCAAGTGCTCTATAAACAGATCCTCTGAAACCTAGAGATTATGTGGTCATCAGAAAAGAGAGAGAGAGAGAGAGAGGCAACAAAAATTTGCTGTACATTCAAGCAATATCCAACACTTCGCACAAAGATTTCTTTTGTAATTACAGCCTATCAATGATAATTAGAAATTGGAAGGTTTCCCTTTGAATCTAGTTGCTGTTTTCA
>NW_019104558.1:127309-164666 GCF_001995035.1 Momordica charantia | reverse complement strand
CACGAGTCCCACTATAGACATTCATTTTCTTTAAATGAGTGGCGTTAGCATCTTGGAGGGTGGTAGCCTACATATTAAGGTGACTTCGTGAAAACTACTGTCGACATCATTTTATGCCGGGTTGCTACCTAACAAGTTTCTATGAATGACTGTGGTTTGAAATCGATGTTAGTGTGTTAGGGTTGACTTTTTACTACAGAAACATGTGTCGGTAGCCTTGTTTGACCATGTTTTTGACCCATTTCCGATTATTATTTGCAAAAAAGGACCACATATTCTTAAAGCAGAACATACATAGATTATTTCTGCATAAAAGTCAAACTATGGTACTTTAGGAAAAATATGAGATAAATGCGGTCAAAGTTGGAAGAAAATAACAGAATTCTGTTTTTTGCAGAATTGCGTCTGGCGCATTTTTGGAGGGCAATTTGTCAAAACGCACGTTTTGATTAATGAATGGCAAGGAGGACATTTCCCACATGTTCAAAACCGTGAGTACAAGTCCAAGTGAGGTGATTAGGTGAATCTCAACCCTTTTCCACCAAAAATGGAGAAGAGTTTCAACCAACCTATGGTGCTATAAAAGGAAGCCATCAATCCCTCAGCAAATCATCCCTTCCAAGCTTCATTTCAACTTCTTTTAGATGCTCTCTAGTTGTAGAACACGTTTTTAGGGTTTATGTTCATGTTCTAGTTGTTCATTTCTTTGTTTTTCACGCTTTTATCTTTTATATTGCTTTTAATTCAAGTTCTTACTTCCGTTCTTTGTTCATTCTGTCATTTTAAAGTTCTTTAGCAAGTTTCAACTCCCCTCACGCTCGAGAGAGAAGAGGGTCAAGCTGGAACTCCTTGTATGACTTATTTATTCATTTAAATTCAATGAACAATACTTTCTTTATGTTTTCGTGCATTTACTTTCATTTAAATATGTTCTAAATTAGTTATCAACCTCATTGTGGAATGCCTTAGTCAAATGATTTGATTTTCAACACGCTCGAGATTTTGGCCAGATTGCGTCTGGCACTTTTTTGTATTGGTTTCTAAAAACTTCTCTTTACGTCTTTTTTCTATTTGGCCAGTGGGAACTTGATTTATACACCAAAGCCCAACCTTGGGAAAGGTGAGTTAGGTAAAATAATAGGAAACCAATATGGGATGTGACTTAGGAATAAGCGCATAAAACATGGTCCTAGGCATAGGCCCTCTGACCCATAATGCAAATGAGTTGGTAGATATTCTCTAGGATTGTAACCACACATAGGAATATGATTGTAGGTTATTCTAGTCTCTGCAACAACCAAAAGCGGTAGTAAAAGAGTAGAACTCAAATTTCAAGACAAGTCAGGAATTGCGCCTGGTGCATTTTCCCAACATAGTGTGTTTTCCATGTTTTGCATCAAACCTAAGGTAGGAGACAAGGAGGTTGAGTTTCATTAAATTGCTTGTTAGTTAAAACCTCAAACGACAACATTTCATCACATTTTTCTTCTTAAATCACAATTGCATATTTGGACCATTTCACTGCATTACTTGATTTTGAAAAGCAACAAGTCCCTGAGGATTCGACCTTGGATTACTTCCGAGTATTACTTGTGACCGTGTGCCCTTACACGAGTCTCTAATCTTTTTAAAGGTTGAGAAAGTCCCAACAGTGGTTCGCTTTTATCGTGATCTGTTGGGGTCTAAGCATATGGGCTATCGTGATATGATAGATCAGCTCGTGGGGATCCTTAATTTTATTTGGCAGGCTGAGTGTAGTGTTGACTTGGGTAGACTGATGACTGCTTTGGAGGTTCAAGAGGTCCTATTTTCTATGAGTAGTGGGAAGGCTCCAGGCCCTGACGGGTTGGGTTTTTTAAAGCGGCTTAGAGTGTTGTGGGGGATGATTTTTGTCGGGCTGTGTTGTACTTTTTTGACACCTCGTTCTTGCCTCCCGGTGCGAATGTAACGTCTATCATGCTTATTCCTAAGGCTCCTAGCACTTCGAGTCTAGGGATTTATGTCATATCTCATGGTGTAATGTGTTTTATAAGTGGAGTACGAAGTTATTTGCTAATCATTTGAAGGTTTGGCTCCTTAGTTTTATTAGATAGAATCAGTCTGCGTTTGTACTAGGGCATCTTATTGTGGACAATATTTTGTTGTGTCCGGAGCTTATAGGTGGTTATCATCTGAATAGGAGCGTTCATCAGTGTGAGCTAAAGGTGGATCTTCAGAAGGCTAATGATTCTATTCATTAGGATTTTCTCCTTGGCCTTTTGTTGGCTATTGGGACTACGCCTCGGTTTGTGAATTGGATTCGGCCTTGTATTACCTCCCCCATGTTCTCGGTCTCTTTGAATTGTGCGCTTAAGGGGTATTGTCCTGGTCGTCGCGGGTTGTATCAAGGGGATCCCGGTCTCCATATCTGTTTGTTATGGCCATGGAGGTGTTGTCTCGGATGCTAAATAGGCCGCCATCAGGTTTTCAGTTTCATAAGAAGTGTAATCGGGTTGGTTTGACTCATTTATGTTTTGCAGATGACCTAATGATTTTCTCGCATGGGCATCTAGATTCTTTATCCTTTATTAAGGATGGTTTGGTTTCTTTTGCAGAGTTGACGGGTCTTATTGTGAATACTAGGAAGAGCTCGTTTTTCGAGGCGGGTCTTCCTAATGTTGAGGTGGAAAGGTTAGCGGCTTTTTAAGGCTTTTCGGTGGGCTCACTTCCTATGCATTATCTCGTGTTCCGCTCCTTTCGTGCCGGCTTTGTCATCATGATTGTCAGTTTTTGCTTGACCGGATTGTCTCTCATGTTCGGAGTTGGTCGGCTCGGGTGCTTTTTTTGCTGGCTGGTTGCAGCTTATTTAGTCGGTTCTATAGAGTTTTCAAGTCTATTGGGCCAGTGTGTTTATCCTTCCGGCTCAGGTTGTTCATAATGTTGAGCAGGTTCTGTGTTCTTTCTAGTGGAAAGGGTGCAAGAGTGGGTGGTTCAGGGCTAAGGTGGCTTGGTCTGAGGTGTATATTTCTTTGCAAGAGGGTGGTTTGAGTGTACGTCACTTGGCCTCTTAGAATTCTCCAGTTATAATGAAACTGGTATAGCTTCTCATTATGCGGGCTGACTCTCTTTGGATGGCTTATGTGGAGGCTTATATTCTTCGAGGGGATTGTATTTGGACCGTTCGTGCTTTGCCTTAGTTCTCTTGGTGTTGGTGGGATATTATTTCTATCCGGGATGCTTTTCAACCTCTGGTTCGGTTTACTATTGGAGATGGTCAGTGTTGTTTTATGTGGCATTACGTTTGGCTTCTAGGGGACTCTGATTTATCCGAAGTTCAGTGATCGGATTATCTATGATGCTGCAAGCTCATCCTGGATGAAAGTTGCTTATTTTCTGTTTCCCAATGGTTTGTGGCGCTGGCCTCGAGGATCAGCTAATCTTCAACTGCTGGTCTCTGAGGTTCATCTGTGTAGGTTTTAATTGGGATGGTTGATGTGCACATTTGGATTCCAGCGCCATCAGATCTCTTCTCAGTGTCGAGGGCGTGTGGTGTGTTGCAGCCAACCCGGCCTCCTGTTCCTTGGTTCTTGGGTTTGTCCCATATTAGTGCTGAGAAGTCTGCTCGTCATCATGTATGGCACTTGGAGTGGACTTCAGCTACTAAAAGCTGAGGTCTATTATCGTTGTACTACCTGGCTTGGGAGTGAGTTCTCATCCTAATTTTATTTCGGCTTGGAATTTGTTTTCTTGAATTACTTTTATTTCTTTTTGTCTTGTGTTTGCCCTTTGGGTGTTGTGCCTTGATCTCGGACCTTGAGATCCTCCGTTTTTTGTTTAATATATTTACCATTGCAAAATAATAATAATAATAATAATTATTATTATTATTTAACTAAAACGTAAAATTGCCAATCTATTTTAGCAATTTGGCCATCAAGATGGCACTAAGTTGTGAATTTTCTACTAAAAAATAAAACATTACTCCTCAATTAGATTTTTCTTACTTCCAAGATATATATTATCGACATAATGTAACAAATTAACATCTTATCTTACACGCCTCGCAAAGCATATAAATGAATTTTCCTTTTTTTTTTTTTTTGGTTTCGAAAATTCTCCCTTTAATTTTCCTCCTTCCCTTGTGATAAAGAAATTAGACATTACCCATAATCCTAAGCTCAAAGCAACTTAATGCATCAATCATTCATTACTATTTGTTAACAACTCAGTGCAATTATTCTATCTATTTACTATTATTATTATTATTTTATTTTATTCCAAAGGATTCTAACCAATCTTTCCATCTATCTACCAACTCAATTTGAAAAAAAAAAGGTCAAATTTATGACCAATTTTTTAAAACATGAACCTAAGAGGAGTGAACGATTCTAAGTGGTAACTCGTCAACACTCATTTTTCATGAATTACCATTAAATTTTTTATATCGAGAAGAAAGAAATGTAGAAAATCAATTTTTTTTTTCTTTTCAAAAGAATATAGAAGTGTCAAATTCTTACTTGTTGTCACAACATGAAGATAGGTGCTTCATCGCCTAAGAATTGTTCTAAAATGAGGATAGTGTTTTCTTGCTATCGTTGCAACTAACACTCCATTACTCACTATTAAATTTTTTTAGTACGAGAGAAAGGCAGAAAAGAGATATGTAAGATCAATATGACAACATTAGAGGAAGGTGAATAAAGTTGCTTCAACTTTTAGATTAAAAAAAAATGTAAAAAATGACAAAATATTAAACGAAATTTAAAGGTTGAAAGGATGTGCACTTGGATGTCATTTGTCCTATGTTTTCCCTTCTCTTCTTTAGGTCTCACGTTCGAATCAAAGGTAGCACATTTCCACTTTGGTTTTTACTTGATTTTTCTTTTTAAGATAACCTTTATTATTATTGTTTTTGTTTTTGTTTTTATTATTTTGTTTTTATTTTTAATTTTTCATTTACACCACATCTTTTTTTCTTTTTTAAATAACATTTTATTGTGATGCCATTGAATCTCCGAGCTTATTTTTATTATTTGTATGCACTATGTGTCATGAATACACTATGTGTCGTCACCAGGGTTCAAAATGTTGAGAGACATGTCGACATGTCCCTGGACATGTCGACATGTCGAGCATGTCGACATCGACATAGGGGGAAAAGTCGATTTTCCACCCATGTCGTGGACATGTCGAAATGTCGACATGTCGACTCAAATGTCGACGTGTTTTTTTTTCCTCTTCTTCTTTAAGGTTATTTTATTTTCATCCTCTTTTTACTATGCCACTATAGTCTATAATTTCTCACAACCTCGATGATTGTAATCTTAGTCTGTTCAATGAAATATTCGAATTTTAATAGTGTATAAAGTATAACTAATAAGATTTGGAATTTACTTTATTGATAATTTCTAATCCAATCTAGTTCTTACTTACACAATTGAACAATATATGTGAAATATTGACATATATAAAGATTGAAATAATCTTAGAATTTTTTAAAAATAAAATATTATTATATATGATGAAACATGAAGTAGAATAGGTAACTTAATTAATACCAAAAAGATGATATCGAGGATCTAGTGCACTATCTTGATAACTTTGATATAAATTACAATAGTTCTCCCTGGTCATTCTAGACTGAAAGTTTTAAAGGTAGTTGGTCAAATGAGTAGAATATGAAGCACATATGAATCCCATTGGTAGATAATTTGGATKAATGACATAATCACGAGGTTGAGGTGTTTGAAAATTGTGTAAATTTGATTGGAAARTTGGATTGATGATTGATTTGAAAATGTGTTTGAAAAATGTGTAAATTCAAATTTGAAAMGAGAAGTAGGTAAAAAGTAAACAGGTACGAGTTAATTAGAATTTAGAAATGTGTTTGGAAACCAAGTCGGTAATTATCTCATTTCCAAATGAATCCTATTATGAAAAACACTAAAGAAGTAGTCAAAAGTTTACAATTAAAGTTTACTTTACATATTCAAATAATTTCCATCAATCTTCATTAAAGGAAAAAATCTTTTTTCGATATTTCCATAGACATCGACATTTTCATAAGTAAAATGGTCAAACTCTTACCTTTAATGGTTAAAGGTGATCAATTATAGGCTAATTAAGCTACAATTCAAGTTTTATTTGCTAATTCAAAAAATTTCCATCAATTTTCACAATTTCCATTATTTTTCCTGAAATATCCATTGACATTGACATGTCCATCGACATGTCCGTAAAATCGGGACCTCGACATTTTCATCGACATCGATATTTTGAATACTGGTCGTCACATGATTCGTCCACATCATCCACCACGCCAACAAAATCATTGATGCTACGTTAGTGCCACATCACTACCACGTTGGTATATTTTAACTATTAGATGCTATGTCACCCACCACATCATCTACCATGTCATCCTACAACATTAACGAATTGTCACATCATGTGCCACGTGTCGACTTCTAATTAGTTGGACTGTACATGTCATGTGCCACATGTGCTTTTTCTTCTCAAACTTGTTTTGGCAATAAATTATTCTTTTGAATTCCGATTCGACTGATCCAAAAGGTGTTGGATTCATCTTTCCGAAATCATGCAATAGACACTTTGAAACACTAAAATCATTAATTAATAAAGTTTGTTATCATCAAAACATGTGGTATTATTGAAGCTCATAAAGTTAGTAAGATATTTTTTCTTTTTTATTAAAAAAAAAGCTTAGTGATAGGCAAGAGCAATAAGAAAAATATTATGCATAAGTAAAGATTAAATTATAAATAATGTCTCCAAACTTTAGGATAGATTTCAATAATACCCTTAAAGTTTCATAATTTTCATTTTTACCCTTAAATTTGTTTCAAAATTAACTACTCTCCCGCCGTAAAATTTTCCATTAGAATGAAGACGAAAAGTTGACATGATGACTTGTAAAATAGTGGGAGATGTTGCAAAGGTTCTAGGTTTTATTTATGTCCCTAAGCTTAGGATATATATTCTAAGTTAATTTTGAAACATATAAGTTTCATTGATGTCCTTATAATTCAAAAAGTTTCACTTACCCTCAACCAATGAAATTTTTTCAAAACAAACCATTTCATTAGCTTCCCCACTTAATATAAAGATGGAATATGATGTCCCAGTGAGCTGCAGGGAAGAAAGTAAGAGTCTTAGTCATATTCAAAATGTGGTTATATAATATGGGGTATGGGAATGACTTTGGAGTGATAGGTTTTTACATTTGAAAATGAAAATTGTCTTCTTTTGTAGGATAATCTTTTTCTCTGTGTTCTTTTAGCTTGCTTTCACTTGGTCCCACCCTTCCATAATTTTTCTCTCATAAATATATTCCTCTCTCATGAACTGTGAAGCTTTCCTTCTTGACTCCTCTCTCCCTTCAACTTTTCTAGTGTTTGCGTCAAAGTGAGGTAGTGATTTCTACCAATGTATGAATTTTAACTCCATCTCCTAAATCTGTTTTCCCTTCTAATCAAGACAATTTTGAATGTGATTAAAACCCTTCATCTCTTTGATAACTCACCGCGGAAGCAATTCTTACATTTTTTCCCAACTAATTGCTTCATTATATTTTGTCTTCATTTTAATAGGGAAGCTAATGAGGTTGTTTTGAAATAATTTCAAAGGTTAAGGGTTAGAATGAAAGTTTTGAAACGATAAGAACATAATTGAAACATACACTAAGGTTCAAGGGCATAACTAAAACTTTCCACCTACGCCACGTCTTTCTCGTCTTCATTTAAATAGAAAAGTTGATGGAAGGGTAATAATTTTGTAAAAAAAAAAAAAAAGAATCTAAAGTTTAACGGTAAAATATTGAAACTTTTGAAAGTTTAGAGGTATTATTAGAACTTAATTTAAAGTTCGCCGGTACTTTGTATAATTTTAATTTGATCTAAATTAAACATAATAGACAAGAACATTGTTACAATTTAATCATAGATGAATTAGAGGTCTAGTATGATAAATTTAAAAAAATATATATATGTGCAAATAAACTTCAACATATATTGACGACGTTTGCTGGGGTCAAAAAATACTCTTACCACGTGGAGGACAGAGAAAGGTCGAAAGGACCAATGTCTCCCTTGAAACCACCTAAGAGAAGTTTGACATTCATATTATCTCAATCATAGTTCGAAACAATATATGTCAACTAATCACAGATAAATTAGGTTCTGGTTTCAATTATAACGAAAATAAATAAATTAGAACTAAGCTCAAAGAGTAGATAAAACAACCTAAACCTCAAGCAACGAGACAATAAAAATATAGGGAAATAGATACTGACACCAGATTTATACTAGTTCACCTAATGTGGGCTACATCCAATTCTCTGCTACCGTTGGATGTTCCACTATGTGTTAGAGAGAATCTTCAAGAGTTTACAAATACTCTACATTGATTTCTCTCACTTTCCTATCAAGCTCACGAATTACTTGCCTCAGTAACTACAGTGTATTCAACTTCTGTAGTAGAAAGTGATATTATCTCATTCAATTTAGAGATCCAACTAATTGCAGTATCACCTGTCATACCTGCGTCTACATAACCTTGCAATTTAAAATCCTACTTTTTAAAATGTAGAGCATAATCAATCGTTTCTCTCAAGTATCTTAAGAACAAATTCACAACCTCCCAGTGCCGCTTCTCTAGATTATTCATATACCTACTAACAACTCCCACTACATGTGTAACGTCTGATTTTGTGCAAACCATGACATACACCAGACTACCTATAGCTGAAGTATATGGTACTCTAGCCATATAATCTATTTCTTGCTCAGAATGGGTGAATGCTCCTTAGATAATTTAAAATGATAAGCTAAAGAAGTACTCACAAGTTTTAAATTTTCCATGTAACATTTGTTTAAAATATCTTTTTCACATACTCTTCGTGTGACAATGTCAATGTACCATTTTTCTTGTTGATCCTCATCCCTAGGATTAGTTTGGCAGCTCATAAATCTTTCATGTCAAACTCTTCAGATAATTCAACTTTTATCTTTAGAATTTTCTATTTGTTTTGTCCTGCTATCAAAACATCATCAACATATAGCAATAAAATGATAAAATTGTTATCATGAATTCCTATGTAGCAAAAATGATTTGCATGACATCTCTGAAATCCATTATTGCACATAAAGCTATCAAACCTCTTGTAGCATTGTCTGGGAGCCAGTTTGAGACCATTCACACTTCTCTGAATTGCAAACCATTTTTTCTTGCTCTTGTACTATGAATCTCTATAGCTGCTCCATGTAAATTCTTTCCTCCAAATCACCACGAAGAAAATGTTGCTTTTACATCAATTTGTTCAAGAAACAAAATTTTTTTTACCACTATCAATAATACAGTTCTAACGGTAGTTAGCTTAACGACTGGAGAAAAAATATCATTAAAGCCAATACCTTCCTTTTGTTGAAATCCTGCGACTAGAAGCTTTGCTTTATATTTTTTTACTACCATCGAGCTTCTATTTGATTATTATATACACCCATTTGTTCTTCAAAGCTTTCTTACCTCTTAGTAACTCAATAAGTTGCCATGTCTAATTCGTCACAAGAGTATTCATCTCATCATTCATGGCTAACTTCAACTTGACAAAATCTTCCTACTGAAGTCACTTCTTTCATAACACTCATGTTCACCTCTGTCAATCAATAATATAATTTTCAAAGTAGGGGAATACCTCTATGGTGGTCTGATAATTCTGCAAGATCTTCTGACTGCTATAGGTTGTGTTCTCTAAACTTCATCAATTTCCACAACTGGTCCATCAGGTTCCATAACCTGTTTCTCATATTCCACAACTAGTTCCTAAAGAGTAGTTGTAATCTTATCTTCACTTCTGATTGTCTTGTCTCAACTTTAGAAAGACTTATGTACCTAGTCTTCTCTTCTTTACTTCCATCTAACTCTAACTTTCCAGATTCATCATTTACTCTGATATTGTACAGGACATACTCATTAAAGATCACATTCTTGCTTCTGATAATTTCCCTATTTAGGTAATCCCAAAACCTGTAGCCAATATCAGTTCCGCCATAACCAAGAAGATAACATTTCTTGGATATATCATCCAATTTACTTCGGTTTCCAGCATCAATGTGAATATAAGATACATAACAAAAAAACTTTAATTGTTTACCTATTTACCGCTTCAGACTTCTTCAGAAAATTTGAAGTCTGGGGATGTGGTCGGCCTCCTATTGATCAGATAGGTCGCGGTGTTGATTGTCTCTGCTCAAAACATCTTAGGAAATCTCACATGTAATGTCATGCTCTTGGCATGCTCGTTTAGTGCCAGTTCATTCTCTTGGCCACACCATTCTACTGTGGTGTCTTTGGAGTAGTCTTTACCATCACAATTTCAGTGTCTGCAAAACATTTCTTAGATTTTCCATCAACATATTTACCGCCATTGTTTGACCAAAAGCTTTTAATTTTCAGACATATCTCAATGTCAACCATAGCTTTCCAAGTTTTGAAAACATAAAATACATCAGACTTATGTTTGAGAAAATAAGTCCATACCTTCCTGTTTGAGTTGTCTATGAAAGTTACATAGTATTAGAAAATTCAAAGAGATGAAATTTTAGAAGGTCCTCACACATCAGTGTGAACCAACTCTAATTTCGTAGGCTTTAGCGCGCTGCTTCTGTCTTTTAGAAACTGACACGCTTTTACTTCCCAAATACACAACTTGTGTTCAAATACCTTAAGTCCATATAACTTCCTTGCAGAGTAAAGAATCTTAAATGTTTTTTTCGCTCATATGTCCCAATCTGTTGTACCATAATTGAATTTAGCTCGAATGATCTAAAACAATCACCATATCATTTTCATTGTCATTAACATGCAAAGTTCCTGACTTGCTACCTCGAGCAATTACCATGACACTGTTGGCTTTTTGGTCCTTAATCTTGGTTAATTAATTTAATTAATTAATGTTTTGATGATAACAAATACACTTAGTATTAATTATTTTTTGTATGTAAGAATTATTGTTATAAAACATAAATTTATTATAAGCTTCAATCATATTATATGAGTTTTTGATAATATTGATTTTTTATTGACAATTGTAGTGTTTTGAAGTGTCCACATCATAGAGCTCGACATAAGGATTTCTACGATTTTGAATTACCCAAGTCGGAGCTCAAACGAAGAAGTTATAGCCGAATGAAGTTGAAAGAATAAATTCCCGGATAACGTGGCAATTGAATCCTACTTGGACGAACAGGAGAGAACATGTGGCGAGCTGAAATTTGTTAGTTATAAAATAAATGGGAAAGAAAAAGAAAAGGGAAAAAAGAAAGGAAAAGAAAAGAAATTAAAAAAAAAAAGAGCTAGCCGTTGGGAAAATAAAAAATAAAATAAAATAAAAAAGAAAAGAAAAGTTAGCAGAGGCGCTCAAAGAAAAGGAAGAGAGGAAGAAAAAAAAAAGAGTTTACCGTTTACACATATATAAAATATATTATTTTATTATATTATATTATATCTTCAAAATCAATTATTATTTTATTCAATTAAATCTCAATCTTTGATTTTTAATCATTAAAGATCCAATGGCGCAAATTTAATTTGGATTTCAAATTTCTTTCCAACTTTTTCCTCCTCTGTTTAAACCCCTTATTCTCTCAAAATTTCACTAACATTTTCTCTCCCAATTTTCTCTCCAATTCATCAATGGTTCATCTCTCCAAAAGCTTCAATGTTCGTTTTAATTTGTTGTGGGAGATTTTATTTGAGAGATATTTGTGCTTCCAATTTTATTTCTCTTAGCCATATTGATGGTCTTATTTGTAAAGATTTTTCTTACAAATTTGTGAGCAAAAAATTGTATATGTACTCTTGAGAGATTGTAAGTTCGTTCTTCAAATTCCAAATCATTGTCAGGGTTGCTCTTGCGTCCAAAAAAGAGCGATATAACGGTTTGATCCTAAACTGTGGAAATGATTGGGTTTGTTCTTGCCTCCAGAACATTGTACCGGTTGAACTCTAAACCGTGGAAAAAGTCAAGTTTTCTAGTGGAACACCGAAGAGGAGCTTGGGAAGTGAAGTAGGCCGCTTGTTGCCTAACCACTATACATTTCTGGCGTAATTTTTTCTAATTCTTCTCTATTTAATTTTTGAAATTAATTTTCTTTATTACAAATTGCATGAAATTTATTGTTCGAATTTATTATTCATGTTTATGGTCAATATTTGTATTTGAATTATTTGGGTGGTGAAACTAATTAGGTTGTTTGTATTTTTAATTTGTTGTTTAATTTTGTGTTAAAATCATTTGTTCATAAAAAAAATTCTTATTTGTTTAAATTGGGCCCACCGTGTTAAAAAGTTTATAAAGTTTATGTCATACTGATCAACAGACACATTTTGTAACTTTCTAGTTTCATTGATCAAAGGATGTTTCACATCATTTTTATCTAATGCCCCACATAAATCAAGTTTTTAATCATATTATGAACGTACGTACCTTGCGAATTTTCCAAATTGAATCATTCACCATTTCTAAATTCACATCACTAATACAAGATATACGACATTTCCATGATTTCTTGCAATATAATTTTCAAGAATGTCATGTTATCCTGTAGTATAAAAAGACGCATCTATATCCATCACCCATGTGTCATGAGTGCTCTCAACTGCAAGAACTAGAGGATCATGTATCTGCTTAGCAACATTCTTCTGGCTTCCTTCCTTTCAATTTTCTTCTAGGCCTTGCAATTAATCTTCAGGTGTCCAGTCTTACCACAATTTTAATACTAAAAACTACTATTTCTAGACCTACTTCTATTGTTTCTCGACTTGCCTCAATTCCCATAACCTCTTTTTATTATTTATTGCTTTGTCCATATTCAATGTTTAACTAGAAATAGAGGTGATACCAAAGTTCTCCCCGCAAATTTCTTCTACAAGAACTGCATAAATGACATCTTCAAATTTCAATTTTTCTTTCCTGCAAGAATTTGGAATAGCAGCTCTCATGGGTTCTCAATTATCAAGCAAAGACCTTAACAACAAAATAACATTAACTTCAACTTTATGTACCTTCAGCCATTTTTAAATTAAAAAATTTAGTTGCAAGATACACCTTATTATTTACCGAAGATTTTTCGTACATGTTGGTAAGGGCATTAATCAGCCCCATTGTGGTCGTCTCCTTCGCCATGCGGCTCTGAAAATTTTTAGTTAATGTCAGGCGAATCATATCCAACACTTTCCTATACAACTCCTTCCATTCTTTTTCTCTCATGCCATCAAGTTTCCTTTTAATGACAAGTCCATCTCTTTTAAGTGCAAATAACCTAATACCTGATTTTTCCAAAACGAAAAATCTAGCGCATTAAAAGTGACCAATTTGTTCTCCCGTGCCATCGTTTTTCAAACTTTCTTTGATACCACTTGTTAGAAATAAAAACAAGCTACCAATATTATCTCAATCATAGTTACAAACATCTTAAGTAATCCTAGATCAGGTTTTGGTTCTAATTATAACTGAATTAAATAATTTAGAACTAAGCTAAAAGAGTAGATAAACCCACTTAAACCTCACGTAACAAGAAAAATAAAAATATAGGGAAAGAGAAATTGGCGCTAGATTTATATTGGTTGACCCAATGTGGGCGACGTCATGTTCTTTGCTACTGTGCAGGTTCCACTAAGTGCAAATGAAAATCCTCAAGAGTTTACAAACACTCTACAATGATTTCTTACTTTTCTCTTAAGATAAATGCTCACAATTAGTCCTTCAATTGGCACGGCTTCTAACTCATGCGTTCGTCATGGAGGTAGGTTCTCGGCTCGGCTTAAACCTCAAGCGACTAAGGTAGAAGGAGTAGGTCGGCTCGTATTATAGATGACTTGCAACCAGCTTTCTTGGATAGGTTCAGCCTCTTTGGCGAGGTCCGAGGTATAATCACCTTAGCATATGAATCTCTATGTTGACTTATTGATAACTCTCAGATAGAGAGTGTTTAACAGGCTATTCAGGGCGTTTAAAGTGCGAAATGCAAGGATATCTAGAAATAAACTTAAGAAAAAGGGAGAATACATCGAGCAAGCCCTAATCTCTTGAAATTTCTAAATCGCTCTAATTTTCATGATTAAATGCTTAATAGTTGTTAGTTTTTGCAAGGGCAGTTGAATTCAGATTTGGAGGAGAGGCATGCTGCCAAGTTTGCGAAGAATATGTTAAGTACGAAAAAGAAGCAATGGTCAGCAGCCTGCAGCTCGTCCGGTTGCTCCAGAGCACGTAATAGTGTTGTAACTCTTTGAGCTGGAAATGTTACTGCGTCTGTACAGGCCTCCAAGAATTGCCCTAATTTTAAAAGACCAAGTATTTAAGAAAAAGGTGGACCAACCGCCAAGGAGATTCAAACACCCTTGGAAGTTAACATCATTTTTGGGAGGAGAGAAAAAGAAGTGATTCTCTCATTGATAGAGGGGATTTTTATCGAAGAAAGAGCTGAAAGATACAGGTCGTGCTTTTGGGTTAAACTGTACACCCGAGGAAGCTTCTTATTCTCTGTTTTCTCCCTTGACATTGATTTCATCTTCACTCTTTGTTATTTTCTTTTGCCATTTTAATATGAACTAACCTTCACCTTCGAGGAGGGGATAGTCCCAATGCTCGCTATTTACTCGTTGTTTATCATGTTCAACTTCAATGAATGTTTAATGGAAGTGTGCTTAATTTTTGTATTACTATGCTTGTATGGCCTACTTGTTTAGTGTGTTTTCTTGCTTAAGGTTCGGAAAAACCCCTGTTGAGTAGCTTAGCTTCCATTAGCTGTATCAGTCCTTGTTAAGATAGGAGGGTAGATACCTAGGGATGAGGTTTGCCATACAGTGCCTATAGATCGTTTACCATGAGTATCTTAGTTACTGTGGAATCAGACTGAAATACATCTAAGGTATCTTGGAAAAGAGCCGTGAAGGTTTGGGCAACAGAGTTGAAGTGTGGAGCAGTGATAGTCTTTCGAACAAAACAGCAGCGCTAGGGAAATCCCCCTCCCAATTTACTTATCACTCGTTTCTCCCGTGTATTTCTAATCTTCTTTGCTGATTGCTGTTGGCTGTGCTGAGAGTTTGCGGCAGCTGGTTTCTCTTGCTTGTTTAATTCCGATTGTTTTAGAAACTGAGTTAATAGACCATTGATTATTTTTCTTTTGTTTTTTTTGGGTGATTCAAAATTCCCAAATCTATTTCTTTATTCTGTAATTCCTGTAGAGACAACCTTGTTTTATACTACAATAAATTATTTTGGTGTATAAATTGCACCAATTTTCTCCTAGTTGTGAGGAAACGAACAAGTTTTTGGCGCCGTTGCCGGGGATTTAAAAATTTATAACTCGAATTTGGGATCTATTTTGAATTATGGTGCCTAAGTAGCCTTTCAATCTTGTGTTTCTGGTGAACTGAGCTGTAGATGAACGACTTCCCTACGTTTGATTTTGCTTCTGACCCAGAACCAGAGCGTACATTGAGAAGGAGAAGGGTTGAGCAGTGAATACAAGGCAGGGAGATAGTCATGAATCCAGAAGCACCAATTCGGCCTGAGTAGGAGATGGAAAGGATAGAAGGGGTTAGGGCTGAAGTTGGAATCCCAGTACCTCCCCTGAATGTTGTCCTGCTTGCAGATGATACAGAGCAAGAAATGAGACTATATGCAGCCCCAACTTTCTATGACTTCAATCCTGCGATACAGATCCAATCATAGAAGCGGGCAGATTTGAGCTGAAACCAGCAATGTTTCAAATGTTGCAAACGGTGAAACCGTTTCATGGGCTAGCATCAGAAGATCCTCATAGACACCTAAGATATTTCATGCAAGTGGCTGATTCATTTAAAGAAGCTATGAGATTAAAGCTATTCCCTTTATCTTTAAGGGATAATGCCGGAGCATGGTTGGACTCATTACCTACCGAATTGATCACTTCATGAAATGACCTAGTAGAAAAATTTCTGATGTAATATTTTCCACCTTCGAAGAATGCTGAACTTAGAAACAAGATTAACAACTTTCAGCAACTACCAGGAGAATCCTTGAGTGAATCTTGAATAAGATTCAAAGGATTGCTGTAAAAATGCCCTCATCATGGAATACCACTCTTTATACAAATCGAGACCTACTATAATGGACTGAATGACGCTACACCATTGGTGATTGATGCTTCAGCCAACGAAGCTTTGTTATCAAAACCATACGCGGAAGTCTTCGACATTTTGGAAAGGATTTCACGGAACAAACATTAATGGTAAAAGTCTCGATCAGCATTGACAGCAGCAAGCCCCAAGGGGTTAGTAACAGACGATGTAGTCGCAGATCTTAACTCAAAGATTTCACACCTAGCTGACATCATTATGAAAAGTGCAATCACGAGTGAAGTAATAGCAACCAAGGCAAAGGTGGCTGCTGTGCAAAGCAATCTGTGTCCATACTGTGAGGGAGAACACCATTTTGAAAACTGCCCAGGCAATCCTGCATTAGTATTTTACTTTGGTAACTCGTGGCAGAACAGAAATAATGTGTATGGGAACACATACAATCCGAGCTGGAGAAATCACCCAAATTTTAGTTGGTGAGGAAACCAAGGAGGCAACAATGTTGGGTCAAGTAATACAAAAGTGTATCCTCAGAAGACGCAGTATCCTTCAGGCTTTTGAGGACAGAATCAATAGATCACTCAAAAGCAACCAGAAGCACTGAGTCTAGAAGATATGTTTAAGGCATATATGACAAAGAATGATGCTAACGTATAAAGCTAAGCTACATTGCTGCAGAGTCAAGCAGCATCTTTACGTAATATGGAATTGCAGATGGGCCAATTGGGAACAGAATTAAAAAGCAGACCAAAAGGAGCACTGTCGAGTGATACAGAGCAGCCAAAATGAGATAGAAAGGAACAGTGCAAGACCTTAACATTGAGAAGCGGTAGGGCATTACCACTGGCGTATGAACAAGAAGGAGCTAACGAGGAACAAGAAGTTATACCAGACACCCTCAAGAAAGCAGAGGAACTTACAAAATCAGATGGAATAATGAACACTGAGAAAAGCTCAAAAGCAGAACAGTTGGGAGACAGTGAGACACTAACACATACTGCAGAGTCAAGGCAAAAATTGTCTGAAGAAAAGAACACTGAAGGGGCACACAAGACAGGCAAAGCTAAAGCATCCACATCTAGTTCATCTGATAAACAACAGCTTCTAGAAAAATATCACGCCAACAAATACCGCGACATATGTACCTACAATACCATACTCGAATATGCTGCAGAAGAAGAATCAGGAGGGGCAGTTTAAACGCTTCCTGGAGGTGCTTAAGCAAATACATATCAACATCCCACTGGTGGAGGCGCTCGAACAAATGTCAACTTACGTGAAATTTTTGAAGGATGTCCTAACCAAGAAGCACAGTCTAGGAGAACTTGAAACTGTCTGCTTAACAAAGGAGTGCAGCACAATTCTGACGAGTAAAATTCTAGAAAAAGTGAAAGATCCAAGAAGCTTTACAATTCCGGTGTCCATTGGGGGTCATAAGATTGGTCAAGCCTTGTGCGATCTTGGCGCAAGTATTAATTTAATGCCGCTATCAGTATACAAGAGATTGGGCATGGGAGGAGTGAGGCCAACAACAGTCACACTACAGCTATCAGATCGTTCAATTGCAAACCCTGAAGGAAAAATCAAGGTTGTTATGGTACAAGTGGATAAGTTTATATTTCCCGCTGATTTTATTGTTCTTGATTTTGATGCAGATGAGGACTTGCCAATCATCCTAGGGAGGCCATTCTTGGCCACGGGGCGTGCACTTGTGGATGTGTAGAAGGGAGAAGTAACGATGAGACTGTAGGATCAAGAAATCAAATTTTCTGTCTATGACTCTTTGAAGTACCCTTCTGATGCTGAAGAGTGCACGGTCTTGCGAGTATTAGACGAAGCTGTACTGGAATCATTCAGTGCAGAGACAATACTGGAGCAGCAAAACGGTGAAGTGGATATTGTGCTGGAGCAAGCAGATGAAATATGCCAATAAATTCTCTATTTTGACTGCACTAGCGATTTAGCAAGATCATGGTCAAGAGTCCACGAGAGCCTAGACTTAGAGGACATTGGACGTAAACAGTTGAAGCCATCTATTGAGGAACCACCAGAATTGGAGTTAAAAGTCCTCCTAAAACATCTAAAGTATGCTTACCTTGGAGCATCCAACACATTGCCTATTATAATTGTTGCAGATCTAACAACGGAAAAGGAAAACGAGTTGCTAGCAGTTTTGAGAGAACACAGGAAAACTATTGGTTGGACAATCGCGGATATTGAAGGAAATAAGCCCCAATTACTGTATGCACAAAATTGTTTTAGAAGAGAATTGCAAAGAAGGGAGGAATGACAGTGGTTGAGAATGCCAAGAATGAGCTAATTCCCACTCGGACAATTACCAGATGGAGAATATACATCGACTACAAGACTCTCAACAAAGCTACAAGGAAGGATCCTTTTCCGCTGCCATTTATTGATAAAATGCTGGACAGACTATTTGGGCAAGAGTATTACTGCTTTCTTGATGGATATAGTGGGTACAACCAGATCACTATAGCTCCTCAAGATCAACAAAAAACAACATTTACATGCCCGTATGGAACTTTCGCTTTCAGGAGGATGCCTTTCGGGCTGTGCAACGCTCTAGTCACATTTAGCGATGCATGATGGCTATATTCTCAGACCTTGTTGAATCCGTGGTAGAAGTCCTTATGGACGACTTTTCAGTTTTTGGAGCTAGTTTCATTGAATGTCTATGAACCTTCGACGACTGCTGCAACGCTGTGAGAAGACCAACCTAGTCCTCAACTGGGAAAAATGTCATTTCATGGTGCAAGAGGGTATAGTATTGGGATATCCGGTTTCAAAGAAAGGACTAGAGGTAGATAAAGCTAAAGTTGACATCATTGAATAATTGCCACTGCCAGCTAACGTAAAAGGAATCTGAAGCTTTCTCGGCCATGTAGGGTTCTACCGACGGTTTATAAAGGATTTTTCTAAACTTGCTAAAGCTTTGTCTTCTTTGTTAGAAAATGATAGAGTGTTTGATTTTTCTACTGACTGTTTGCAGGCATTCGATGCGTTGAAGTATGCACTCACCCATGCGACGATTATTCAATCCCCTGATTGGCAGCTTCCTTTGGAATGAATGTACGACGCCAGTGACTTTGCAGTAGGAGCCGTGTTAGTGCAAAAGAAGAATAAAGTGTTGCATCCAATCTATTACGCCAGCAAAACATTGGTAGAGGCTCAAATAAACTACACCACTACAGAGAAAGAGTTGCTAGCGGTGGTATTTGCTTTCGAAAAGTTTCGCGCATACTTGATGAGAGCAAAAGTGATAGTCCATACTGATCACGCTGCTTTGAAATACTTGCTAACCAAGAGAGATGCAAAGTTAATATTGATTAGATGGATTCTACTGCTACAAGAATTTGATGTAGAAATAAAGGATAAAAAGGGGTCAGAAAACGTGGAAGCCGACCATTTGTTAAGGATCATAAAAGCAGACGAGAGTGAGGAAGCTATAGCCATCAGAGAGAGCTTCCCAGATGAACAGCTGCTCACCTTGTCGCATATAGATGCTAAGGAGGAAGAGTTGTGGTTGCAGATAATGCAAATTTCTTGGCAGTAGGAATACGTCCAGAGGGATGGACAAAACAACAATTGAAACGTTTCTTCCACGAATGCAGATTTTACTATTGGGATGATCCTATTTTGTATAGATTGTGACAGAACAATATAATTCGAAAATGTGTCACCAATTCGGAAGCATCCCAAACATTAAAGAGTTGCCATGCTTCTCCTTGTGGGGGACATTTTGGTGGACAAAGAACAATAGCCAAAGTGCTTCAGACTGGCTATTTTTGGCCATCAAATTTCAAGGATGCGCATGAGCTGGCCAAAAACTGCAACGAATGTCAGCGGGTCGGGAATATCTCAAAGAAATCAGAAATGCCATTGACCTATATTTTGGAAGTTGAATTGTTTAATGTGTGGGGTATAGACTTCATTGGCCCATTTCCACCATCTAACAGCCATTTGTTTATTCTCGTAGCAGTTGGTTATGTGTCTAAATAGGTTGAGGCAATCTTATGCTCCACCAGCGATGCTAAGGTGGTAATCAAATTCCTCCCGAAAAAACATCTTTACCAGATTCGACAAACCAAGAGCGATCATAAGTGATGAAGGAACACATTTTGTGAATAGGACTGTAGCAGGATTATTAGCTAGATACAATGTCAAGCATAGAATCACTACAGCCTACCACCCTCAATCCAATGGCCGAGCAGAAATTTCAAATAGAGAACTCAAAAGCATCCTAGAAAAGGTGGTGAAGGCCAGCAGAAAGGACTGGGCATTAAAGCTGGATGAAGCTTTATGGGCATACAGAACGACATTTAAAACGCGGTTAGGGACGTCCTCATACAGGCTGGTGTTTGGAAAAGCGTGCCACTTACCCCTATAACTGGAGCACAAAGCATTCTGGGCAATAAAAAAAATTGAATCTAAACCATGCTGCAGCAGGGGAAATCAGGAAGCTGCAACTGCAAGAATTGGAAGAATTCCGAAGGGACGCATATGAAAATGCAAAGATTTATAAAGAGAAACCCAAGAAATGACATGATGCTCGCATACACCCAGGAAATTCGAAGTGGGGCAGCAGGTTCTCCTTTACAATTCAAGGCTCAAGCTCTTTCCTGGGAAGCTAAAATCTAAGTGGTATAACGATCAAGGAATTAAAATCAGATAGAGAATTCACTGTAAACGGACAACGACAAGCTTTACTGGGGAGAGTATGTGGCATGGGATGCTGGAGTTCACCAGCTTGCCCCTGCATGAAGGAGTTATTCTTTAATTGTCTTTAAAAATTAAAAAAATAATAATAAAAAAAACAAAAAAAAAGATATATATATAGATATTTTTGTTTCACTTTGCAATTCTTAATGTTTGTTATTTTTGCTAAGAAATTCTTAATTACTGAAGGCTTGATTTGATTTTAATGGCAAGTGGTTTGATGGCGGGTAGATAATTAAACACAGTCGCAGAGAGAGAAGAAACGGTAATGATGAAGGGACAGCTAGCTGGGCGCGGGAATTTATTTCCAATTAAGAAAGGATTGGTAAATCGTATTTTCGGGTTTAGAGGTAAGGCCCTTAAAGTCTCTATTTAAAGCCCACCGCCCCAGCCAACCAACCCACGATTGTCTTCCCCCTCATCTTCCACCTTTGTTGAAATCGTCCTGCCGAAAACCCAAGCCCCTCTGTCCTAAAAAGCCACGCAGCCACTCCTTTGACAACCCCAATTGCCTGTAGCAGAAATCATGCCTCGTTACAAGCAAAAGGCCAACTACAAGAAGTTAGAAGAGTTACCCCTGTCACAAAGCTCATCGGAGGATCTTGGCGGTGCAGTAAACCAATCGATGACGGTGGGAGCCGCCTAAAAGCAAGTAGCATCACCTGCTCAGCTGCCGACCGCGGTTGATTCGCGTTTAGCCCCCGTTTCGGAGGCAGAGCAGTTTGTTCCGGCACAGTCAGAGGAGGAAGACTCTGAAAAGCCCACCTCTGAAAACCCACCACCCGCCACCCCTACCAATCCCTCTCGCCCAATAACTGCTCCCCCACCTCCGCCAGTTCCAATCTCCTCTAGCCTAGCCTCCCACACAAGAACTGCCAAACGGCCAAGCAAGTCAGCTTCTGACAGCCTAACCTCTAAAAAGACAAAAGTCGCAACTACTACAAAACCTCCAAAGCTCAAGGATGACCCATCTCCCTCTGTGACCAAAGGTCCCATCGAAGGTAGTACGGTAAAGACTGCATCCTCATCTAAGAGGAAGCGACATTATTTTGTCCCTTCAATGTAGGTAACCATTCAATAGCTTCCACTTGGGCGAAAGAGAGCCAATGTTGTTGCTCTCTAGGATGCCGCTTTCAAAAGGTTCAGCGCACATGCCCCCGTGGAGGCACATGAACATTTGCGAAAGCGGGACTTCTTCTTCAAGAAAGGATTTCAGTTGGATCCCATGCCTCCTTTTGTCCAGCAAGTTATCACCAGCAACAAGTAGGAATACTTTTGCGCCCCCTCTGGGTCGCTGATTCCGCATCTGGTAGAGGAGTTTTATGCGAACATTTGCCCCGACAGCATTGGAAGAACGATAGTGCGAGAGATAGGAGTTGTCTGGAGCCTGGAGGAGATCAATAGGGCTCTCCACCTTTGTTCTAATCTGGAGGTGAAATTCAACAAAAAGCTTGAGCAACCTATTGAGGCTCAGTTGGCTCATGCACTATCAATTGTGACCTACCCTGGTGCCTCCTAGAGTATCGCCCCGCAAAAAGCCCATTCTCTACCCTCAAACTTCCTAAACCCAGAGGCCAATGTATGGCTTTACTTCCGCAAGAGCCGGATAATGTGCCTACCACACATGATTCGCCCGTGACGAAGGAGAGGGTCCTACTCATCGCGTGTTTAATGGAGGGTGTCAGCATTGACGTCGGTCAGCTCATTCACCACGAGATTGCCCAATGTGCCTCCTATTGGGTGTGTTGCCCTAAACTCGTAGTTTGTATTTATGTAAAAGCAAATTTATATTCAACAAAGTTTTATTCAATCAATTTGTTGTTGAATTCATAGCATTGCATTGTCCAAAATCCAATAAACTAAACATCCAAGGTTATTATCATGTATCCGGGACAGTATATCTATTGGCTATATATTTGATATACTAGGTATGTATTTGATATACCCCTGATATACTAGGTATATATTTAATATACCCCTAATATACAAGTGGATAATGTCCCGGGAATGACCTAAAGGGTCTATAGTATATGGATAAGGCTGGATACCTTATCCTGACAACACTATGGATACGGGCCACTTTGTAAATGTTACAGACGACTCGATCCAGGTAGTTCGTGTGGAGACATGCGAGTGGGGGTATCCTATACAATGAGTTTATATAAGACCAGACCGCAAAATAGCCAATCTTTAGATGTAACACCGTTAACTAACAGATTACTATTTTTTAGGATGACCAGACAACTCATTCTCAATCTTGAGTGAGTTATGGACTCATGCCCGTGAGGGCTCGTCCTTTGATCTGTATGGGTGAGAGTGGCCCGAGTCGTCGACTCAATATTCCTATCATTTTGAGGACGAGACCAAGTGGAAAGCTGGGAACATAACTTCACACGATAGAATTCACTCCTCCCCGACTCTACGGAGTAGATGAGTGTTCTCTTAAATGTTGACTCTAGGATTTGAACAAGGGGTTCCACCCTCCCCGAGAGGGACTTCCAGTTATTGGTCGGACCATAACCGGGTTGTTCATTAGAGGAGCAGTGGTATTTAAAGAGTAAGATGTAACTCAGGGGTAAAACGGTAATTTGACCAAGCATGAGTTATGAGCACTCATGAAGGATTGACTTGTCATTAATGGTCGTATATCCATGGACACGAAAACATTCTGCAGTGAGAAGAGTACAACTGCGGGTCTTTAGTGGAGTGACCCGTAGTTAACAAATGTTGATTAACTCGGTCAATGAGTTTGACCGATTAATCTTGTATCGTTGGAGCTTCTGATCTTTAGGTCCATTAGGTCCTCTTGCTAGCTCACAACGGGTAAAACAAGAATCAAGTTTTTGGAAAAATTTGAAATGTTCAAATTGCTCAAGGGATTATATATATATATATTGATACATTATAATATATAGCTAATTCTAAATTAAAACTATATATTATGAGAGATATTATTTGAATGAGATTCAAATAAAATTAATATGAATAAGATTCATATTAAAACTATATGTTAAAAATAATGTGCATAAGATGTATATTACAACTATAGGCTATATGAGAGAAATGCTTTAGAATATGATTCTAATTTTGTAATAAATAATTAAGTGTTAATTATTTATTTGATTTATAGATATAATAATTAATTGTTAATTGGATTAATAATTAATTATTATTTATTAATTAATATGATTAATTAATAAAATATATATATATATATATTAATATTAATTAATTAATAATTAATATTTAACTCCCCTGCATTTTAGGAGGGGAGTGGGGAGTTTTATGACGTGGGGTAACTCCCCACGTCATAAGGTTGGTTTTGTTTTGCAGAAAGGTTCTGCTTAGTACAGAACATAAGAACTCTCAGTAGATCTCTCTCAAGCTCTCTCTCAAGCTCCTACTTGTTCCAAACAAAATCTCCCACAAGCACGATCTCGTACTGTTAGGGTTGACTTTTTACTGCAGAAACATGTGTCGGTAGCCCTGTTTGACCACGTTTTTTTACCCCTTTCCCATTATTATTTGCCAAAAAAGACCACATATTCTTAAAGTAGAATATGCATAGATTATTTCTGCATAAAAGTCAAACTATGGTACTTTAGGAAAAATATGAGATAAATCCGGTCAAAGTTGGAAGAAAATAACAGAATTTTGTTTTTGCAGAATTGCGCCCGGCGAATTTTTGGAGTGCAAATTGTCAAGATGAACGTTTTGATTAATGAAGGGCAAAAAGGACATTTCTCACATGTTTAAAACCGTGAGTCCAAGTCCAAGTGAGGTGGTTAACTGAATCTCAACTCTTTTCCACCTAAAATGGAGGGGAGTTTCAACCAACCTATGGTGCTATAAAAGGAAACCATCCATCCCTCAGCAAACCATCCATCCCTCAGCAAACCATCCCTTCCAAGATTCATTTCATCTTCTTTTAGATGCTCTCTAGTTATAGAACACGTTTTTAGGGTTTATGTTCATGTTCTAGTTGTTCATTTCTTCGTTTTTCACGCTTTTACCATCCGTATTGCTTTTAATTTGAATTCTTACTTCCGTTCTTTGTTCATTCTGTTATTTTAAAGTTCTTTAGCGAGTTTCAACTCCCCTCACGCTCGAGAGAGAAGAGGGTCAAGCTTGAACACCTGGTACGGCTTATTTATTAATTTAAATTCAATGAAAAATACTTTCTTTATGTTTTGGTGCATTTACTTTCATTTAATTATGTTCTAAATTAGTTATCAACCTCCTTGTGGAATGCCTTAGTGAAATAATTTGATTTTCAACACACTCGGGATTTTGGCCAGATTGCGTTTGTCACTTTTTTGGGTTGGTTTCTAAAAACTTCTCTTTACGCCTTTTTTCCATTCGGCCGGTGGGAACTTGATTTATACACCAAAGCCTAACCTTGAGAAAGGTGAGTTAGGTAAAATAATAGGAAACCAATATAATGCAAATGAGTTGGTAGATATTCTCTAGGATTGTAATCACACATAGGAATATGATTGTAGGTTACCCTAGCCTCTGCAGCAACCAAAAGCAGTAGTGAAAAAGTAGAACTCAAATCCCAAGAAAAGTCAGGAATTGCGCCTGGTGCTTTTTCCCAACATAGTGTGTTTTCCATGTTTTGCATCAAAACTAAGGTAGGAGACAAGGAGGTTGAGTTTCATTAAATTGCTTGTTAGTTAAAACCCCAAACGACAACATTTCATCACATTTTTCTTCCTAAATCATAATTGCATATTTGAACTGTTCACTTGTTAAAAACGGTTTTGAAAAGCAACAAATTCCTGAGAATTCGACCTTGGATTATTTCCGAGTATTACTTGTGACCGTGTGCGCTTGCACGAGTCTCTAATCTTTTTAAAGGTAGAGAATGTCCCAACACGTACCTAGAGGATAGCACGGAAGATCATGTGGTGGTGTTCGGGAGATTGAATCGTTGAAGAAGAGTACTTCAAAGGTAAGGGAAAACAACTTTTTCCTCTGTATTTCCATTTCATGGTATGGATTTTTTTTCTCAAAATTGATGAATGACGATCATCTCTTTCGTTGCGGGATTCCCATCCCATCACCTCCAAAAAGTTGGGCCGGCTGTTCTTCCCCAACCTAATCTCTAAGATGTGTATGAAATTCGAAGCCCCTGTGGTCAGTGATGAGGAAGCGCTAATAGAGAAGCGAATTATGGACAAAACACTCCTCATGGCAATGACAGTACGTGATGAGGCACTAGATGTCCCATCAGGTGAGAATTTCGGGGGAGTTGGTAGAGCTAAAGTCTATGGTGGCGGCATTAGTTGAGCAAATTACGACTTGCAACGCTGAACTCAAGAGCCTCCTAGATAGCCTAGCCAAGTCGGATGCTACAGGCTCCTCTACTCAGTGCCGCGCAATGGAGGATCTGCTGGAGCACACCTTCAGTTCGGAAGACGCATAGGCTCAGGAGGACAGTGGCTCAGAAGAAGAAGATAGCAAAAGCAATTCTATACAGCCTGTGGAGCCCCTCTCTTTGTCTTCATTTCTCTGAATCCGGAAACCGAACCAATCAACATTCAATCAATCTTTTCAATTCTGCATTTACTTTATCGCAAATTTAAATTATTTTTTTTTCTTTAAGTCTTTCCGCTTTTGCTATCTGTTAGTCTTTTTATAGTTTGCAGCATTTTTTTTCTTTTCTTTTGTGTTTACTGTTACTAGGAGTATTGTTGTCATCATGATACCTTCCTCATATTATATTTTGAGTGTTTAATGCAATAGAAGTATGTTGGTTCTTGCATTTGATGTCTGCGCGTCTTGTTCTTGCCCTATTTTCTTAAGTAATAATTCTGTCAGTAGGTGTTTAGTCTTGAATATAGTTTTGTGCTAAAGCATCCGCTTGCGGGCAGTGATTGTTTTTGTTCCTGCTCTAGCATAGGCCCAAGTACGAAAGCTCAAACAGCATCCTGTGAGTATAATTCTAAAACAAAGGCCATTTAGTGGAGACACTTCATTGGCTTACCTATCTATGTCAACCACTACCTTAGTATCACCTTAGAGTCCATCCTTCTTCACACCCTTTTTATGTCCCTTACCACCATTTATATTTGACTTGCAAAAAATGCCTCTTATGTAACTCCATTTTTCTTAGTTCTAAGTTTGGGGGTATGCGGGAGCATCCTATATCATGCTGTCAGTCGCATTGGGGACAATGCTACATTTAAGTTTGGGGGTGCGTGCGCTTACTTTGTTTTGGTAAGGATATGCTTGTAATGCATAACTATGAATCTTTCTAGTCTTGTAATTCAGCAAAAAAAAAAGCCTTCAAAGAGGCTGTAGGGCTAGTAGCCCATAGTTGAAAAGCTAGAACAGGGATAAAAGGGTAATGGTGTAGGCGAGTGATAAGGAGTTGAGAAGTGTATCCCTAGCAGAGTTGATGTTTTTGAAAAGGAAAGCAGGATGATGCTAGAGCCGTGGGAAAGAGCTTTTACTAGAGCTAGAACAAGGACTTAATTGTTCTTTTATAGATGTTTTTAGCGAAAACAGATTCATGGGCTATAATATGTGCTGGCAGTAAGTGTCAAAGCAGAAAGCAATACTTGATGCAAGATGCACGTTCATTTGATGCAGGGCCCTTACATATTTTAGGGGTATTACAATTAACCTTGCTTGGGAACAAGCAAAGTTCTATGTTTGGGGGTGTGATAACTCTTAGATAGAGAGTATTTAATAGGCTATTCATGGCGTTCATGGTGCGAAAATGCGAGGATATCTAGAAATAAACTTAAGAAAAAGGGATAATACATCGAGTGGGCCCTAAACTCTTGAAATTTCTAAATCGCTCTGATTTTCATGATTAAATGTTTAATAGTTGTTAGTTTTTGCAGGGGCGGTTGAATTCAGATTTGGAGGAGAGGCATGCTTCCAAGTTTGCGAAGAATATATTAAGTACGGAAAAGAAGCGTTGGTCAGCAGCCTGCAGCTCGTCCGGATGCTCCAGAGCCCGTAACAGTGCAGTAACCCTTTGAGCTGGAAATGTTACTGCGTCCGTACAGCCTCCAAGAAGTGCCCTAATTTTAAAAGACCAAGTATTTAAGAAAAAGGTGGACCAGCCGCCAAGGAGATTCAGACACCCTTGGAAGTTAGCATCGTTTTGGGGAGGAGAGAAAAAGAAGTGATTCTCTCATTAACAGAGGGGATTTTTATCGAAAAAGGAGCTGAAAGATACTGGTCGTGCTTTTGGGTTACACTATACACCCGAGGAAGCTTCTTATTCTCTATTTTCTCCCTTGATAATGATTTCATCTTCACTCTTTGTTATTTTCTTTTGCCATTTTAATATGAACTAACCTTTACCTTCGGGGACGGGATAGTCTCAACGCTCGCTGTTTAGTCATTGCTTATCTTGTTCAACTTCATTGAATT
The DNA here is from genome assembly GCF_001995035.1 of Momordica charantia. The sequence continues at coordinate 136,418 of NW_019104558.1, read as the reverse complement.
TTTAGTAGAAGAGTGCTTAATTTTTGTCTCACTACGCTTGTGTGACCTATTTGTTTAGTGTGCTTTCTTGCTTCAGGTTCGGAAGAACCCCTATTGAGTAGCTTAGCTTCCATTAGCTGTATTAGTCCTTGTTAAGATAGGAGGGTGGATACCTAGGGATGGGGTTTGTCATACAGTGCCTATAAACCGTTTGCCATGAGTATCTTAGTTATTGTGGGAATCAGACTAAAATACATCTAAGGTATCTTGGGAAAGAGCCGTGAAGGTTTGGGCAACAGAGTTGAAGTGTGGACCGGTGATAGTCTTTCGAACAAAAGAGCAGCACTAGGGAAATCCCCCTCCCTGATTTACTTATCACTCGTTTCTCCTGTGTATTTCTAATCTTCTTTGCTGATTGCTGTTGGGTGTGCTGAGAGTTCGCGGCAGCTGGTTTCTCTTGCTTATTTAATTTCGATAGTTTTAGAAACTGAGTTAATAAACCATTGATTATTTTTCTTTTGTTTTTTTTGGTGATTCGAAATTCCCAAATTCGTTTCTTTATTCTGTAATCCCTGTGGAGACTGTTGGGATTATGGAGCCAAAACAGGAAACTCATATTCTATGAAGAAAAGAATTTTTCAACACTATGACCAATTCCTACCGGAGTAGGATATTGTTGTTTTATAAGGATTACAATATTGTTTTCCTATAAGAATTAGGATATTTGGCCTCTTATAAATAGAGCTTTTATGTTAAGTTTTCATTTGTACAGAATCAAAATAAAAGAGACTTGAGTGCTTGTGGGCAATGTTGAAAATGATTCTGTATCCAGTGGGTTTAGTGAGTGTTTTTCATTCCTGTACCTAAGTATAGTGTGTTATAATACTTAGAAACTAGAGGGCTTTTGTTGGGACCTCTAGGGGATATTTTTGGAGAGTTTTGTATTCTAATCCTTAAACAATTATTAGTGAATTACCTACATCTGAGTGGAAGATTGGACGTAGCTCTTAGTGGTGAACCAGTATAATTTGTTGTGTCGTTATTCTTGTGCTTTTACAGTTTTCTTCCTATTTTCATATATGTTGGTTCTGTTTGGATATTTCTGTGGAAGGGAAAATTATTCAGGGTCTTCAATTTCCCAACAAGTGGTATCAGAGCTGTAAGGTTGCAGCATCATGGGTGACAGGTATCAAGCACACCATTATTATGAAGGGGTCTTGAAGTTCAATGGGGAGAATTTCAGTTTTTTGAAGATGAAGGTAAAGGATCTTCTTACATGCAAGAAGATACACAAGACTTTGGGAGAGAGACCAGCAGGGATGGTAGACAAGGATTGGAATGAGATGGATGAGCAGGCCGTTGCCAACATTAAAATGACATTATAAATGAATGTTTCCAGTTTGGTGGCGAAAGAGACTACAGCGAAAGATTTGTTGAAGGCCTTGCAAGACAGGTATGAAAAACCTTGTGCTAATACAAAAATACTTCTATGGACGAAATATTTTAATATCCACATGGAGGAGGGAACCTTGGTGAATTCTCACATTAATGAACTCACTGATATCTTGAACAAGTTAGAAGAGATGGGTGTCAAGATTGACGAGGAGGTGAAAGCTATGAGGCTGTTGACGTCTTTGCCTGACAGTTGGGAGACGATGAAGACCGCGGTGTCGAATTCGCTAAGGGAAAATAGCTTGAAATTTATAGCTATTTGTGATGCCGCCTTATCTCAGGAAGCCCGAAGAAAATTAGGGAAAATGTCTGCATCTACTTCAGGAGCAGAAAACGAGGTTGAATCAGCTTTGGTAGCTCAGAACAAAGGGAAGGCAAAGATGAGTTACAATGGGAAGCAGCAGCAGAGATATAGCAGGGGTAGTGGGAGTTCCAGTGGAGAAGTAGAGTGTTATTACTGCCACAAGAAGGGACACATTAGACGCTTTTGCAGGAAGTTTAAAAAAATCTTGAAAAGGGGAACACTACTGCAAATGTTGTAACAGAAGAAGAACGGATTGAAGAGTTTCTGGCTTGTGTTCAAAGGAACATATCTGTAGACCAGTGGGTGGTTGACACTGCAGCATCAGCGCACGTTGCTTCAGACAGACATTGGTTCTCATCTCTTACTGTAGGTGATTATGGCTCAGTGAAGATGAAGAATGGGAGTATCTCCAAGGTGAGAGGAATTGGAGATGTTTGTTTGAAGACAGGCAAAGGGGACGAGTTGGTGCTACGAGGTGTTACGTATATTCCTAGCTTCAGATTTAATTTGTTATCCGCAGGGAAGCTAGATGATGATGGCTACAACAGTGAGTTTAATGGGGGTTGCTGGAAGCTCAAGAGGGAGTCCAAGGTGGTGGCAACAGGCCACAAGAGATCTTCTGTTTATGTGTCAGAATTTGGGGTTGCCAAGGGTTCACTGAGACAGACGATGCACAGAGTAGCTGCAGATGGTTCAGGGCGAGACCTTAGAGGATCAGCAGCAATGATGGCCAGAACAGATCAGAAGAATCTGCCATCAGCTCAAATAAAATAGTTGAGAAGTACAGAAAAGGGAAATAGGAATTTGATAGGCCATCGAGTTCATACCTTAGCTATCAGACGTTCAGGCGAGCTGGTGAAGTCACATAGACGAATTAGTGCATTGGAGGGTACGGGTTCTGTTTTTAGTGTGGCGACAGACTTGGGTGGGAGCGCCAAGTCATCAGGGGAATCTTCCTTCAGAGGTCGTTGGGTTCGATCGAGAAAGGAAGCGACGGGGACCACTTAGATCAAGTGGGAGTACGTGGCTATGTCTCTAAGTCTGGGGGACAAGACCACGTAGACCTGCCCAATCTCGGGGCAGAGTCAGACGATGCTTGGGTAGGGTCAAGCTGTATTGATCAGTTTGTTGATGGAGGAGTTAGAACTGTGCCTTGACAAAGGGTGTCAAGATGATTGAACATTGTTGATGTAGTGGGAGGCAGAGAATTGTCCTTTTTTCTCCAGGTGGGAGATTGTTGGGATTATAGAACTAAAATAGGAAAGCCATATCATATGAAGAAAAGGATTTTTCAACACTATTACCAATTCCTACTGGGAGTAGGATATTGTTGACTTATAAGAATTACAATATTGTTTTCCTATAAGAATTAGGATATTTGGCCTCTTATAAATAGAGCCTTTATGTTAAGGTTTCATTTATACATAATCCAAATAAAAGAGACTTGAGTGCTTGTGGGCAGTGTTGAAAAAGATTCTGTATCCAGTGGGTTTAGTGAGTGTTTTTCACTCCTGTACCTAAGTATAGTGTGTTATAATACTTAGAAGCTAGAGGGCTTTTGTTGGGACCTCTAGGGGATATTTTGGGAGAGTTTTGTATTCCAATCCTTAAACAATTATTAGTGAATTACCCACATTTGAGTGGAAGACTGGACGTAGCCCTTAGTGGTGAACCAGTATAATTTGTTGTGTCGTTATTCTTGTGCTTTTACAGTTTTCTTCCTATTTTCAAAAATTTTGGTTGTGTTTGGATATTTCTGTGGAAGGGGAAATTATTTATGGTCTTCAATTTCCCAACAGAGACGACCTTGTTTTGTACTACAACGGATTGTTTTGGTGTATACTTGCACCAATTTTCTCATAATTGTGAGGAAACGAACACTTATCACAACGACCTTATCAGGTGGTGATACACGGCTGGTAAGAAATCACCGAGAAGACACTATATTTTTATTTCTAGTTTTTTACTTGATTTTTTCTTTAGCATATGAACTGAAATTTTTACAATAAGATTAATCTGTATTCTTGGTACCCTGTCAGAAGATTGATGGTTTTTTGGTACTTGGGGATTCGAATAATTTTTCCTTTAGTAGGTTACTTTAGCTCAATTTGACATTAACTAATTAGAAACGTCATGGTTGTGGTTAGAAATTTATGAATGAAAACCAGGTGAAACGATTTGGGCAGGATGTCTTTTTATGAATGAAAATAGAGAAATCAAGTAGCATGGTCATATGTGAAGGACTGAAGACTATTAATCGAAATAACCAACGCCGCATTCATCTAGAATTTCATTCGATGGAAGCAATCAATCTTCTCAATCATTTGCAATTGAACCTCACCGAGATAAATTGGCTAGCGGTGGAAGCCCTTTTTGTAGATGAAGAATGGAGAGTGGTCTCCATCGCACACAGAGAGGCAAACGTACGCCCATGGGTTGGAAAAAAGGCGATGGAGAATCATCTTTCGAAAGGATGGTTAAAGATCCCACGTTGAAAAGATAAGGGACGACCTAATAAGGATTTATAATAGGCATGAATTACTTCTCTCATTGCCAATTGGTTTTAAGATGAAACCCCATAAATAAATAATAATATGGTATCAGAGTCCAAAAGCTTAAACAATAATCCGGTCTAAAAATGGAATCTCGCGCTAAGATTGGTGAACCCAAAATAGACACCATCTTGAGGGATATATTAAGAAAAAAGACAAGAGATGTAGCAATGATTTATAATAGAGACATCGGCTATCCCTCTCATTGTCAATTAGTTTTGACATGGAATCTAAGAATAATGAAGGTTCACACTCTACTGGATTGTATAACTGTAGTTCAAAGTAGATTTGTTATGAAATTTAATGTGCTACATATTATATATATTAGGAATAATTTATTCTTTTTATGGTAATTGTTGTCATATCCACGCGACTATAAGGCCATAATAAAATAGTTGTAAAATATGGCTTTGCAATTCTTAGTTGTAAATATAAATTTGCAATTCTGAGTCAGCAGTTGGAAGAGGGAATGGACAAAGATAAATATATCTGAATCTTACTTGATTAATTTGACCAAAAAGGAAAGTCATAGCAACTTTAAAGGTAACCTTACCATCCAAGAATATAGGTCAAAAATAAGAGATTCTAGATTAGAAAATTGACAAAGGTATTTACTGGAGGCCACTAGTAGGCTCTAAAAATTGAAAAATGAATTTGTTATCCAATAATGTCTTTTGTTTTTCATAAATTAAAAACAAAATATAGAAAAATAAAATTGATTATCGTAACACACCTAAGTACCTAAGTACCTATCTCCACATGTTGTACTCAAAAGATTAAAAAGAGGAAAATAAATAAAAAATTAGGCAACCATTTACTATTGTCTTAGTGATATACCTCAATTACATAAATGGTATAGTTTATATTAGGTATATCAGTGGGATATACTATATCTGTGATCTTTACAAATTATTTTTCTTTTTTTTTAACAAATTTGCAAACATGATAGTTTGTGTTTGAATCACTAAAACGTCCTTAATAGTTTTATAAATATACATATTTTAATAAAAAAAATGGTTTTCTACAATAAATAAATAAATAATTCTTTCTAGTTCGATAATGCAAATTCTACCACAAATATTGTCGATTATATAAATTTTTTCTTTTGAAAAAATTCAAAGGGAAATGAATATAGTATTAATATTAATATTTAAATATTTTATAAAAAAATATAAATTATTTCGATCTACAAATATTATATAAAAATAACATTAAATTAATAAAAATAAAAAAATTTATATTAATTTAGTTTATTTTAAATTAATGTATAAATTACACGAAGATTTGTCTGAGCATTATTGAGTCTATTTTTCGTGATGAAACCGTCACAAAATCTTTTTTCGTGATATTTTATAACTGTCACAAAAATGTCAATTTTTTGCAACATTTTTTAATCGTCACGAATTTTACTTTTTGTGACGTTTAAATAAACGTCACGAATATCTTTCGTGATGGAGACATAGGTGACATCGTAAAAAACGTCACAAAAGGGTTTCGTGACGTTTTTTAAACGTCACTGAAAACCAAATTTCTATTATGTACATAATATTAAGACATCATCATATGTGCTTCAATCTTGCAAAACAAATATATTTGTTCAAATATTTCCAGACATTTTCATAATTTGTTTTACGTGCAAACCAAATATAGTTAGAACACGTTTAATTTTGAACATTTGAAATTGCAACCGTCCAAAGATGTCGAACTCTTAGATGTGTGAAATGGTCTTTTGAGGGTACAATGACAATTATGAAAATATCGGAATCTCAATCATTTTTATGACTACAACAACATGCTGCAACTCTTAGTCTCTTAGAAAGAGAAATAAAAGTTAAGATATATATATGATATCCGTAAGTGTCAAGTCTATCTCCACTAATCTCATAAGGAGACAGTCTGACCGTACAATATTTGATGCCAGAAAAAAAAATAGAAATTAATTCTAATTAAGGTAGGAGGTAGCTATCATGATATTTGAAATTTCAAGCATATGAAGATTTATGGAATTCCACGCACATTTTCATGCTCAATCACGTAAGACAAACATAATTATCTCGATATTACCAAACATCATAATTTTTTTTTTCAAAATTAAAATAGTTATTTAAAGAGGTTAGATATCTATATATTCCAAACATGCGTAGATGTCGAATGGCTAGCGAGACCATTAATGGCATATTTCTCACAAAAAAGTAAATAAGGTGGTTTATTTTGAAGGGTGGAAATCAAATTGTATAATCATGCATTATATTGGTTTGTTTTGAAGAGACGAACCATACAATTTTATTACTCACGATAAATCTTTTATCCTGTGCAGAGAAAATAATAAAGAGTCCCACGCTAACCCTGCTTAATTAATACATGAGTAAATAATAGCTTTGTTAATAAAATATGGGGATATCAATATTTTTGAGGGCTACAACAACAGACAACAACTCCATTTGGGTTTGGAATGCATGTTCCACTTCCAAATCTTCTTCGAAAGCACAAATTTTGGCATTTTTCCTCTTCTGCTGCACTGGTGTTTGAGCAAGGTGTATCACAAGTTACTGGAACTAAATGTCCAATCTTGTCTTCCACATCTGACATCAAATTAAAACAAAAGTTAGACCAAAGATGATACGAGGCTTTAACAAAATTTTGATACAAAAGCCCTTACAAGCTTATAATTTTCTATTCCTGTATGTTGATATGATAAAGTAAGCATACGTTGATGTATAGAACGATATTATTTTTTTAGTAAGAAAATGAACGAAGAAGTCTCGAACTTTGAAACTAGTAGATTAATTTAAGACAATAAATAACTTGAAGATTTGATTTAATGGCAATTGGAATTAGGATGTCACAAAGGAAATAACTTTATGAAAGTTGAGAGAGGGAGGGAGAGCGTTTATATGAATAATTGAATTTTTAAGAAAATTTGAAAAGCTTTAGTTGGGAAGGAAAAAATAAAAAATAAAGTAAAAAAAATTTAGAGGTAGAGAAGCTTATTAATCATGGGAATTCTAAAAAAAAAAAATTAGGGGTTTTTTTCAATATAAAAATTACTATACATTATTACTTTGTATTTTCATTATTTTATACTCTAAATTATATTTATAATTTAAAAATAACAATATTAGTATATATTATATGAAAAATATTAGGCCTTCTAAATTTATTTGGGGTTTTGGACGATGGCATCGCTCTCTTATAGCCTTCCAATCATAAGAAAAAGAGAGCTACGACCAAATTAAAAGAAAAGAGAGAGTACGAGAGCAAACTAAAAGGGAAAGCAGGGCCATTGTAGCCAAAGAAACCCATAAAAACTTCTGCATACTTCTTCTCCCAAAAACCATATATTTTCATTCAAAATATGATTGTAGCCTTTGAAATTCACTTTATATAATAAAATTAACTAACACTTTTATACTACTATTTCCTCACACATTAATTTTAACCTACAATTAATGCTCTTTCCTCACAAGTAGATACATGCATATTCATAGATATATAAGGCAATGCAAACACAGCATGAGAGTCTAATATTATTAGGAAAATAAATACTCTCCCCCTCTTCAACAATAATGTGATAAAACCACATTGTCCACTTTGAATTTTTGCTCTCACATTCCTAATGTAATACTATTCTTCAAAATATGAATTATTTAGGGTCGATTTGATAACCGTATTCAGTTTTTGATTTTGGTTTTTAGTTTTTAAAAACAATATTGTTTGATAACCAATTCAATTTTCAGTTCTTTGTTTTTTAAAATCGTTTTTTAAATCTTGATAAATTTTAAAAAGAATTTAATTTTTAAACCTACCTTACTTTTTTTTGTTTAACCTATTTCTTTCAAATAATTTTTTTTATTGCTCTAACATATTTTTCTACCTAATTAATTTCTCTCTCAAATATTTCTCTCCCTCTTTAAAATTTTTGTTTGTACATATTCATATTTTTCCTTTTTATTCTAACATATCAATTTCTTTTTTTTCGTCTAAAAATTTAATATATTTTCGAACCTTTCTGATTCTTAAATTTCACATTTATAACTTTTTTTTTCCTCTAAGAAATATATCTTCAACTTTTCTCTAAATATTTTCTTGTACAATTTTATTTCACTGGTAACTTTTGTTTCTCTTTACTTTATGTAACAAATATATTTAAAATTTTTTTTGTCCAAATTTTGTTCTCACTCTAATTTGTCTTTTTCTTTCTTTCTTTTTTCTTTTTTTAACACGTAATTGCTCTCTCAACTTTGAATCTACATTTTTCTATTTTTTACTTTAACTTTTCTCTGACCCTCTAAAATTTTTCTTTCAAAATTTTTTTTATCACTCTAAACTTTTATTTTCATGTCTCTACATCAGAGACATAAAAAAATTATCGTAGGGTCAAGTCCCCGCTTTAAGAACATAGAATAAATTTCTCACCATATCCCGTCTCCCATTCTATTTTTAAATAATATTATTTGTTTTGTTAAATTATTAAATAAATATTAATCTAATGATAGCAAATAATAATTTTTTAGTAAAATAAAATAATATATGTTTATTACTTTTTATTTTTTAAATTCTAAAACTAATTAAAATGAATTATTAAACAAATAATTTTTCTCGTAAAGATCCTCGCTTCCAAATGAGAATTTCTCAACCTGGACCTTGATTCCTGAAATCGAAGAAAAGAACGAGTTGGAGATGAAATAAAAAATTTCATGGAAGAGGGCATGTCGACTCCTACCCCATACCGTTGTCATCTCTAATATTTTAGATATATTTTTCTATCTCTAACATATATTTTCAATTTTTTAACTTTTTAAAAATAGAAAATAAAAAATGG
>NW_019104558.1:53379-91618 GCF_001995035.1 Momordica charantia | reverse complement strand
TAGAAACTGACGAAGCCCGGAGGAGGGTCGTCGAGGTGCTCACCGACGTTGGGTACCGTAAGCTCCACAGAGTTGGGGATTAAGTAGGTTTTGCAGAGCTCGGCCAATCTACCTACCGAGCAAGTCGAGGGAGGAAGCTCTACAGAGTTGGGTTTTGCCGAGCTAACCTCGACACAAGGTTGTCTCGAAGTAGAAGCTAGGTTGGGGTCCTCTACGGCGTTATTTGTGCTAGATGAGCTAGACGACTCGGATGACGACTCACTACACGAGCTACTCATGGTCAGATCTAAAGGAGAAGTTTTAAGAACTACCTAAAGGAAGAAGAAGAGAGTACCTGATTTGGACAACGGCCGAGGTACACAAAAACTTCGAAGTGAAAAGTGAAAAGTAAAAAATGAAAAACCTTCGCCTTTTATAGGACAGCCCGAAGGCACAAGAGCCGTATGATCGAGGAGAAATCAACGGACAAGATTTTTCCACGCCAGACGATCCCCGTAGCGACGTTTAAGTTCTCGAAGCAGAAGCTATGGCTAACGATATCCGTGACGTCACACATGAACACGTGGATTCGACCCATCTCCTGTTAGTTCGGAGTCCTTCGCTGAGCCGACCTCCGCCACGTCGAAGTGGGGGCCAATGTTGGATGCGAATTATGGCCTGCCACGTGTCATGATCGAAGAGGTGAGTTGAATTAACGCGCACACAAAATATGGGAATTGACTCCAAAATACTCAGGTCGGCAGTCGAGGTAGGACCTACAGTGCCGAGCAGACCCAAGGCGAAGTCCGTAACAATGTCTCTTCCGAACCCGACAACACGCCGCGTTTTTAGGGTGTGTCAGAGTTCCTGTCGGGTCCAATTTCTATAAATAGAAACTCTTGCCTTAAATGCAAGCTAGCAATCCTAGATAAACTCGGTGAGTTAGCTCGGACTAGAACTAACTTGCTCGTCGGAGTGCTAACTTTGTTTTGCAGGTTTCGTGAGTGGTCTGGGAAAGTGTGGAACAGCGGTCAATAGCTCATCCTGTACTTTCTGACCTAGTACTAATCCGAGCTTGACAGTTTCGAGCTCAAACATATCCTTTAATATATTTGATATATATCTGTAATATATCTTACTACTGATATATATTTCTGATAGACCACTGATATAATAATGATATACATTTGATTTATTTATGATATAACCATGATATCTACTCAACTTCTAGCATGTCTTACCACTGATATACATATGATAACTATTGATTTACCATGCTAATACAATACATATATATGTGATATTTATTTGATATGTCTCTAATTTACCGTTGATATACAAATGATATACCACTGATATAACTATGGTATCTACTGATATAACTTATTGTATGATTATATGATTTACCACTAATATAACACTGATATATACTTAATATACTTTTAATTTACCACTTATATACCTCCGATATAACCATTATACCTACTAATATAACTATTATATATGTGTGTTGATATCTTTTTTTTTTTATATCATATGTGTGTTGATATCATACTTTTATATCCAATATCTTTTTCAAATGAAAACAATTGTGCAAAATTTTTTATTTTTTATTTTTGAAATATAAAGTTATTATATAAAAGGTTTATGTGGACCATGCACGTCCAAAAAGACAAGTTAACATCTCGATGTACTTTATAAATTTAAACAGTTGATATTCCTTATATTTAGTATCTAATTAATATTAATATTGAATAAATAGTAGTGACATAGTAATCAACATTATTGATAATATTAGTATATTAATCAACAAACTATAATTTAAATAGCTGATATACCACTAAAAATTAAACATTTGATATAGCTTATATTTAGTATATCAGTTGCAAATATATTTAGTATATCAGTTGGAAATATATTTAGTATATTATAAATTAGAAGTACATCAAATATATATATTATATGTATAATATGTACATTTGATGTATTAGTGGTATATTTGATAATGTGTATCATGGTATATCTGATACTGTATATTACGAGTACATCGAATGTATATCAGAAGTATATCAAAGTTACATCGGATGTACATTAGATATAGATTTGATGTATATCATATACGAATTTACATAAGATGTATATCAGATATAGATTTGATGTATGATATACATCATATGTATATCATACATAAATTGGATGTATATCAGATATAGATATACATCAGATATATATTAGATATCATAAGGGTAAAATTGGAATAATAAAAAATTCGAAAATAAAAATTCAAATATTTTGCTATATTTGAAATTTTGAAAACATTTTTTGAAATATATAAAATAATTTTGCTACCCATTACAATTATCCAAAAAATTAAAACGATAATATTGGAAAATGCTCAATAGTGCAATTTCATTGAGCGAAGGTTTGCATATATAGGTAGAAATAAAACAATTAGATGAAAAGATATAATTCCTGTAACAACAGATCAAGATTACATATGTAAGGTTGATTTAACGGGAGTGATGCAATCAACTTGAGTATAGTTCAAAACTAACTAGTTATAGTATTATATACTTGTTCAACTATTCGAATCTCTCCACCTTCGCATTATAGTTGTCAAATATATTCACTTTAACTTCGAAAATCTGTTTTATTCCTCGTCACAATCGTAAAATGCACCGTTTCATTTATTTCTCTAATAATTTATAGTCTTTGTATATAAATAGATACATGCATATGCACAGAAATAAAAGGCATGAAACATAGCAGAGTAATAATATATGCTAACTTTTTGTTAAGATACAAGTAGAAGATTATTAAATTAGTTGTCATCCATAATTAGGTTTTTTGAATGGTAATACTATAAAAATATTGGCTAAAACAAAACTATAAAAATAAATATACCCGCTATATATATACACTAATGTTTTACCACGTGCAAATGCACGAACATTATTTTTTAGTATTTAAAATTTTACAATGTTAAATAAATGGGTGAAAATATTATTTAATTGAATTATTATTTTTTAGGACTAAAAAACAATTAAGACAGTTTTATAAATTCTTATAATATAATTTTATTTTTCAAAAACAAAAAACTAAAACAATTTTATTTTTCAAAAACAAAAAATAATGGAATTTTGTTTAATTGGTGGAATACTTTTATTGACTAAGTATATGTTTTAGTTTATAATGTCTTAGAGTTTTTCTAATTTAGTATCTATTGTTTAAAATGTTTCAATTTAGTCTTTAAGAAAAAAATTTAGTCTTTTATTTTTTACATTTTTAGTCTCTTCCTGTTGGTGAACGTTAAAATTGACTATCCATAAATTTACATGATAGTTTGCAAATAGGTGGATATTTATAGAAGGAAAAAAAAATAATTTTAGAGAGTAAATATCTAATTCCTCCTTCAAATTTTTAAGAAATTAGAATAAATTTTAAATTTTCTACTCTTATATGGTACTTCTTTCTTCCTTAAATTCTTATCAATTCACTGAGTATTATAATAATTTTCTTGTCTAAATTTTTGCCAATTTATTAAGTATTATAATATTTTATTCTCTAAATTTCTGCAAATTCATTAAGTATTATTTCATCTCAGGTAAGTTTATAATTAATCAATTTTAACATTCACCAATCGCGATAGACTAACTTAAAAAATGTTATAGACTTAAAAAATGTTAAAATATAAAAGATCAAATTGAAAATTTTAAGACAATATAACTAAAATGTACAAACTCAAACATTAGGACTTAAAAACATATATTATAGCATATTTTTATTTTACATTTTGTAATTTCGACCAATGTGATTTTTTTTGGTCAACAACATACCGGGACAATGATTCCAATCTCAAATCTTTTGGTCAATAATATATGTCTTAACCAACTAATACTCAAGCTAGCTCCATGGATATGATTTTGATATAATTAACTTAGTTGTTATTTTGTATTAAAAAACTTGATTGTTATTTTGAAATCATAAATTTGCTTTGAATATAACATTATATTTATGAGAGTGAGATTTTGTTGTATAAAAAAATTATATATAAAGAAAAAGTGTTATGAGAGTGAGATTCGAGCTATCAATTTATGGAGGAGCAATATCTTAATTTTATATTTTACTTTTAATCCATATAAATGAGTAATTAATAAGTTTCGTAAAATATATTAATATTTTAATAATAACACATAAAGGCACACCTGATCAATATTTATTTTAACCAAAGCTTGGATATCAAATAACTGAATGAAAATTTTTTAATCTTGCCAGACAAATGTTTTCACACTTGAGATAACCTAATTTTAAAATGTTTTGTTTATAATTTAAATTGATTCTGATATGTTACTTTACTTNTTTTTTTGAAGAATTTAATTAGTACACTTTCAAGTCACCAAATTAAGAATTTTATAATAACAAATTATTGTTTAATCAATATATGCAAACAATACAATGCAAGATTTATTTATTTGTGAATAAATATGTGGGTTTTTTTCTCCTATAATATTTAGTATTATTTTATAAATAATTTTGATAGAATATATTTTGTGTGGCTAAAAGATCATGAGTTTGAATCTCCATACTCTTGTACTTTGAAAAAAGAAAAAAAATTCAATTTGAACTACCTAAACAAAATAGTGAAGTTCTAGCAAAATTAAATGCAGATTACATGGAAATAATTATGAGAATATATAATATTAATTACGATTACAAAGGAAAACCTTGTTAACAAAATTAAACTCAAATAGGAGGAATATTGTTTAAATGTGGAACATTATCATTTTTCATTTTTTTAAGAGAATGAATATTTTCTTAAAATTTGTATAAAAAAAAAAAGAAAAATTTTCTTCTTTGCACCATTCATGGTGATTTTGAAATTAATGTATTGTCTTGCTTAATAATTTTATTTCCATCTTTGCAAGCAATTGTTTTTTTAATTTAAAAACAATTTAATTCATTATGTGACAAAAAATTCATCTACTCTTTAACCAAAAGATCATGAGTTTGAATTCTCGACCCTTTTATTGTAATATGAAAAAAAAAAAAACTCTCAAATCCTAGTCGGAGCAAAATAAGAAAGTTTGGGCGAAATTAAATACAAATTACTATTATGAGAATGAATAATATTAATGGCTATCATAAATGAAAAATCGGTTACAAAATTAAACTCAAAGTTGGAGAAATATTCCTTTAAATGCAATTTTCATTTTTTCCTAGAGAATAATTTTTTTTTTTAATTATCAACCGGCAAACCATTACAATATAGTACTATTAATGAAAATTTTGAAATTAATGTATTACCTTCCTTAATAATTTCATTTTCATATTTACAAATCAATTGTCTTTTTTTAATTAAAAAAACATTTTCACTCATTAGTACGTGTATTTGACTATTTAGTATCATATTTTTTGGAATGAGTAAATAAGAAACAAAAATATACCATCACATTCATTAACATTCTTATTAAACAAATAAAATTTAATGGCAAGTTTTTAATTAAAACAACGTTTACAAAACCCTAATGAGTCTTGCCTTTCTCTCAAATCTCACATTGGTTTCATCTTTCCTTTCTCAATGTGATCACATAACCAAATGCAGATCTCTTCCTTTCAATCTTTAGTTTTCAATTATTCTCATCGTTACCATTGTCACAGTGCTCGTTGCCGATACCATTTTGTTGCTTGTTGTTGCTTCCAACCCATGCTCGTTGCTGGTACCGTTGTACTGGTGTTCATATCACCTCTTGTTGGCATCATCTCATTACTCTTGCTCTTTCTTTATGTCTAATATGTCTACTAACATCCTTCACTTCCCCTCCTTCATCAATTGCATTGTCTTGCATCTATGTTCTAAATCAGTCTATCTCTCATCTGCAATCTTCTATTATAACTTATTTCATCAAAATTCGATTTGGAGGGATTGATTCTAATGTTTTATATTTATATAGTTCATATGAAATTTTAGTAGTATCGGTTTCATTATGTTTTTTTTTTTGTGAAAAAGCATTTATGGAATTTTAACAGTCATCGGTTTGATGATTACAATAATAAGTAAATTAAAAACGGTTAATAGGTTTTTATTTTATTGTAATTAATAATAATGACAATAACGGTTTATATTAAAACTTTAAAAATAAAATCATATAAAAAACAGTAAAATTGATAGAGTTTGTAATTAATCAAAAGTTAAAAGGGTATTATATATGGTCCAAAAAAGTTTTTCCGAGATTGTATCTTTTTAATATATATATATATACAAATTATTTTCTATATACCAAATTTGCAAATATGACAACTAGTTTTGCCACTTCGAGTGTGAGAACACGATCGTGAGATTTGACATATACCATTGGTGCCACTCTTCGGCTGGGGGGAGCAATCTTCGCTCCAGTCTTCTTAGTCTCTTCCTTGCTCCTTCAAAGTGGACTCTATGTCTTCGACGCAACTCTCTTCTACGTTGTTAACCTATTATAGGGAAAGAAACAAAGAAAAACTTTTCCATATCCATCTTTGCAAAAACCAAATATTTTAATGCACAATATATAAATAATTATAGCCTTTAATTGAAATTAACTTTTATATAATAATATTAACTAGCATTTATCTACACATTCTTCACAAAGATGCATGCTTTTTAACTTGCACTTATACATCTTTCCTTAACACGCCCAAATCCTTCTCATCTTTTGGTGCACAACATCGGTTCATTGACTTGAAAGATTATAAAGGTTATGGAATCTCAATAGATCTAAGGAGACCAAACAAAATTTAATTTCAGCTCAAAATCCAACTATTTCTTGATGCTAAATGATAATACATGTCATTTGCCTTTTTCACTAATAGTATACTTTTTCTTAATCATTGGTCCAAATGGACTATGATTAATTAGGAGGGAATGAGTTCAAATCCCATGATAGCGACCTATTTAGAAATTAGTAATTTAAAGAGGTATGTCGAAACTCCCAGCATTTTATAAAATATCCGCTTTGTCGAGATTTCGTAAACGGCCATTAAAGGTAAAATTGGCGGTTTTCAAAAGATCAAGAGCAAACTAAGAAAGTTAAACAAGGTGATCAAGTTTGAAGAGAGGTATATGAAACTGTAGAATCATGCATTGCACCAGAAAGAGGACCCACAAATTTTATTACTGATTATAAATATTTCATGTGTGTGTTGTAGAGAAAATGGAAATAATTCAGCCCTTTTTTTTTGGGTACATGAGTAATAACTTTGCTAAGAATATGGGGATCTCGATCATTTTGGAAGACTACAACAACAGATTGCAGCTCCTATATTTATATTTTCAATGCAGACTCCATTCCCAAATAATCTATCAATGCATCTGTTTCGGCACCTCTCATTTTCTTCTCTGCTAATGTTTGAGCAAGGTGTATCGCAAGTATTTAGCGGGACGATATCTCCGAGCTTCTCGTCCACATCTAACATCAAATTCAAACAAAGGTTAGATCATCGATCGTTAAACTAAGAGAGAGAAAGGGCGAGAGTACAAGAGAAAACTAAAAACAAAGCATAGGGATCGTTGTAGTAAAAGAGAGAGTATACGAGAGCAAACTGAAAGCGAGAGCACCGCAATCATAGCGAAATAAATCAAGAGAAACTTGTGCATATTCATCCTTTCAAAAACCGAATATTTTTATTTCCTTACACAATGTGATATTATATAGGTCTTGAAATGTTCAGTTTATATATGAATATTAAGTAGCATTTACGTACTATTTCCTCATATAGATACATGCATTTTAACCTACATTTATACCTCTTTCCTTAATGCACTCAAATCCTTGTCATCTTTTTGTTCAAAGCATCGTTACCAAGCTATGATTTAATCTTTGCCAAAAAAAAAAAAAACCCTATGATTTAATAAACATTTGATTATGAAATATTGAAACCGTTTTAGAAGAAGTTTATTCTGTCAATATTTAAGGTATTTAGAATTAAAGGAAGCCAACTGTCATGTTCTATTGGTAAGAAAGATCCGTTAGAGAAGGAGGAATAAAAGTTATAGAGAGTGGAAATAAATTTAGAGAGGGAAAAGTTAGAAATAAATAGACGGGTTAGAGAAAAAAAAAATGTCAAATGAGACATTTTATATATGATATTATTCCTCTTGAAAATGTTTCTAATTTGATAATGTGATAAATAAATTCCAAAAAATGTACAATCAATTATAAAATGTCTTTATTTAAAAAAAACAAAATTATATAAATGTCTTCTTCTGAGAAACAATTCAGGGTGGAATTGAATATCATATTAAATATTAAATATTTTATAAAAATATTAAACTAATCTATTTTATTTAAAAATAATTTAATTATAAAATTAATAAGACAAACTAAAAGGATATAGAAGAATATTAAATTTATAAAATTAGATTTTTTTATATTTATTCAATTTACATTAAATTATTGTATAAATCACAGTTGGGTAGAGGTATTATTGGAACAATACATCATTCTAGTAAATTTTCATGTTCAATCTTACAAACCAAACATAATTATTCATATATTATCTAACATCTTTATAAATTTGTATGCAAAGCAATCATAGTTATCTAGAGATGGCAATAGCCTTGTAATGTCCGTAATTTAACTCATTTCCATAATCAATTTGACAAAGCAAACCATTTATCCAAGGAGTGGCAACATAATTATAAATTTTTCTACCTAACAAACATAACTATCTAAAGAAGTGGGACGACATCTATATTTTCAATCATTTGATTCCAATCATATTTAAAGATGCTTGCAATTCAAGACATTTTTTCATGTTTAATTTAATTTTGCCAACAAATATAATAATCAAGATATTCCCAAGAATCTTTATAATTTTCCAATTAGATAAACATAACTACCTAGAGATGTAGAACATTTTTATTTCTAGTCATTTAAAATTCCAAGTATTTGAGATGCAAAATATTTAGATTCCCTAAAAATAAACGGCCGCCTCTCAGGTGTGATATTGATAATTTTAGAAATTATTAGAGGATTTAGAAATTACCAACGGACCATTTTTTTAAAATTTATCATAAAAAGAATCAAAATGAAAGAATCATGCATTGCCACTAGAAAGAGACACATCAAATAATTTTAAACTTATAAAATTTATGTATAATATTCCTAGGGTTTTATTTCAAGATCGATTAATTGGCGACGAGACGAGTAATCCATGTATCATATAAATCTTGTTAGGTCAAACACGTCCTCTCGTGATGGTGGCTCTTTAGATGGCTCACCAATATAATCTTGACAATTGATGATGAGATGAATAGCTCATGTATTTTATAAACCTTATTACGTTGCTTGATTTTTGGATTAAGTACATGACTAAACTTTTTAACATACTAATTATAAAAGTGACTACAATGGCAAATATTTACACTTTTGTTAATATATAGATCTTTTACGAGAAACTGCATATATAAATTATCAAGTTGTCCATAGTGATATATTTTTAATAAACAATTTATATCTATATCTAAATCTATACTATATATAAAAGTGGTTATAGGGATAAACTTTTTCTCTCAAACTTTGTCCTTTTATTGTAATCTTTTTCACCATTACTTTGAGGACAATTTTATCATTCAAATATAAAGTTTTTTCTTTTTATTTTTTAATAGGCATTATTTTAATAATGAAAATTAATGTTACAAAAACAATAATTTATTAACTTAATTACCGGTGAAATTTTCACTAGAGGAAAAGCCTATTAAGTTCCCAAAAACAGTCCAACTATTCAACTTCCCCCATTATCTCGCATGTGTTATTTTTCAATTTGGAGAGAAAGTCCTTTCATCCTCTTCTTTAATTCCTCTCCATGTATAAATAGTTCTCCTCAGTTTTCTCTTGGCAACAAAAAATTAAGAGACGGTTGAACAAATTTGATTAAAAAATTGTTTGTTTGACGTTTATTCTCCTGCTTTGGAAACGGTAGCTTGCGTAAGGGCAATCAAGATGAGAATTGAATTGAAGTTGATGACAGTCGTTGGCTTTCTCGAAATTAATCATGATTCAAATCGGGAGAAATTGGAGAGTACCTTGAGTTGAAACAATGGTGGATCAAATTGTGATAAGGCATCTAATCACTCTCATGGTTGGATAACATGACTCTTTCTAATTTTTTTTAGTACAAATGGAGGTGGGGGATTCAAACTCATGACCTCTGGTCAAAACTGGTGTCAATTACCGTTGAACTAAGCTCATGTTGGCTTAATTTACTTATTTTTAAAAAGTGATGCCTTGAGTTATGCATGTACAATGTCCAAAATTATTTTTACAAAATTATGAAAAAATCTATGTTTATCGCTATTAATTTCATTCAGATTGAAAGAATGTTTTTTTTAGGGTTTCATATTCCTCTCGCTATTACCTTTCTTTTTCAAATGAATAACTCAACTCGGTATTAAACAAAGTCAACATTAAAATGTAATACCATGATCAATAATCCAGGAAATAAGTAGTAAATTAAGAACAATCTATGTTGGTTCATCGAATAATATGCTAACCACTAGTAGAAATTCGATTTATCGTAACGTTTTTTTCACGTCACAAAAATCTTTCATGACATTTTTGACGCCGTCACGTACGCCCATCACGAAAGGTATATGTGACGTTTAAAAAAGGTCACAAAAATTAGTACATGTGATGGTTAAAGACCGTCATGAAAAACATAGTTTTCCACGACGTTTGTTAAACGTCATGAAAAATGATTTCGTGACGTTTTAAGAATGTCACGATTAATACTTTTCTTGACGTTTAAAAAAAGTCATCGTTAATGAGTAACCGTGACGGCATTTGATTTCATGACGGTTATATTACGTCACAGGAAGACATTGAGTAACGAGGAAAGGTCATGTGACATCTTTTCGTGACGCTTTTTAAACGTCACAATAAATTATTTCGTGATGTTTCAAAACTATCACAAAAACCTGTTTTCATGACGTTTTAAGAAACGTCATAAAACTTGATGTTGCTAAAAGACGACCCTGAAGAATTATTTCGTTGCTAAAAGATCGAGAGAAGCGACCTATTTCGTTGTTCATCAATATAGCAAATACACAAATTTTATGTGACAAAGTTGAACATTCATATATGAACAAAGTGTGATACAATATTCTCTACACATTCAGCATACAAATTACTACCAAGTACAAATACATAATGTAACATATGTCTCAGATACTAACCCAACAAAACAATACTCATGTTAGATAAATGAATAACTAATAAATAGATATGAGAAGAAAATCACTTCTAAAATAACAAATTTTATCTATTAAATGGTGCAAATGGTCGGGAGGATAACTAGATATTCCACATTGTTAGAAACATCATATTATCCATTGTTAGAGTAACGTTTCTTCAAATTTAAATTTATCAAATCGATAAGAAATGAACAACCTCAACTTCAAATTTATCTATTGTTAGAGCAACATTGCTTCACTAAATCATAACACAAATGCACTAAATTGTACAAAATTCAAATTTCCTCGTGAACAAATTAAGAAATCAACATTTTGAAATAAACTTAGCACGATGACCAAACAAAGATCCCAACAGAAGATAAGCGATTCAAATAATTGTGACTTCAAATAATTGTTCTAATTGTGATTTTTTCATTACTCACCTAATTTCCCAGGTTTGTTTTTTATGGTGTTTTCAAATAATATTAATAGAAAAATTATAATAATTTTATTTTATTTTTAATTAAAGTTGTATTTTATTATTTTGGGACGTAATTTACTATTTTAATACAAATATTGAGTCAAACCGAGCATAGTTCAAGTGGTTAAAGCATATATGTCTGATAAAATGGTCATGAGTTGAACCCCCACCCCTACATTGTTGTATTAAAAAAAAAACAAATATTGATAAATTCAACATATATAAAATCCATAATTACAAAAATAATTCTCCGTTAAATATAATTTTAGAAGGGAAAAATGTTGCACGTGCAGAAAAAATTTGTAAAAATTGAGAGATATTATTTAGAAAGAAAGGTCAAATTAATTAGAGTAATTGAGTAAGAAATTTGTATTTAAATGATAAAATAATGATAAATTTCATGTACATCCTACGTGCACACGTATGTTAGTACTTATATTATTATTGAATGTTTTATTTTTATAAATTATTCAGTAAATATAGAAACTGTTCTTTCCATTATTCTCATTCATTTGGATTTTAATTACAAAAGTCTTCCAAACTATTCACTACATTTGTTTCTACTTTCACTAAAAGGTTCACCATTTCACATGTTCACTGTCTTTTGATTATTCATTTCTTACGTGCAATCTTCATGCAAAAGTCAACCGTTTATATTTTCAATCATTTCAGTGACTTTATTTCACTATTATGGCGACTATTTCAAGTTTTTCGACAGCCCGTCCATTTTCTGGCGGCTTATTTTATATTTTTCAGCTACACGTTAATTTTTAGCATCTTAATTCCCTTTTCCAACTAACTTTTAATTTTTCCCGACGATCTTCAGCGTCGGAAATATTAATTTTTCTTGTAGTGTTGGCTCTAGGTTTTCTTCGATAAATAAAGAGAAAACGTGCATAATTGGGATACACATACAACCATACTTGGTGCTATGCTTCACACCAAAAATTACATTTTGACTTAAACATCTGAGTGTGTGGCATGCATCACATTGGTGTGTAATCTTTTTGTTTTCCAAGTTTGGTCAAATCTCCTTATTTTACAAGATTGATGCAAATTTCGTAATTTTTATAGGTCAAATTATGCTGGTTGTTCTCTTGATTTTATTCGGTGGTAGAGGTATATATTTCTCTCGTTGTGGAGGGTGAGAGAAAAAATACCAACATTTTTTCTTTTTCTAAAGGGCAATACATAAAGAAAAAAAAAAGGTGAAAGTGCTTGGAATTTTGTAATTTTTTCCCTTAAATGCAACAACGAGATTGAGATTCAAACCTACGACTTTTTGGTCAAAGATTTATGCTTTAGGCCTTTAACTAGTTGAACTATGTTCAGATTTTTAGAATTTATTTTCTAATATTCACATTCGCCGAAGGGAAGAGAGCGATGGCGAGTTCTGCTTGTTGTCTAGAGAGTACCACAATTGTGATGGTAAGAAATCAAACCATAGACAATTAAGATGAAAATATATGTCCTATCCTCTAAATTATATGCTCGAATCGGTGTCTTAAATTTTATAATCATACACTATAAAAGTAATAATTCGAATTAATTACGATATTTAAGATATGTTATAAAGAAATAGGGACAAATTTCAACTCATTTTCCCCAAAGTAATAATGGGACTAAAAAATGCAAGAATCTAAATAATCTTTAGAACAACATCCCTCCTTGAATGATCAGTAATAATTTTTTACTACCCATCACTAAAATTTTGAACACGTATTTATTTTTCGAAAAAGAAATAAAAAGTCTCGCTTATCTCTCTTTCTACATTTCTATCACACGTATCAAAAACTTAGTGGTGGGTAGTCGGATCATCGTAGGGAAGTATTGTTGCAATCTTAATTGCTACAACAACACAAGATATTTGTGGAACCACCTAATTGCTTCGTGCTGCATGCTCCACTTTTGAAATTCCAGCTTCCAATGCATAGTGATTTGCATTCAATATTCGCAGCCATGCCAATGTTTGGGCAAAGTGCATAGCAAAATGGATTCACTCCCTCCTTCACTTCCACGTCTACATTAAATCAAAACAAAATTTAGCCTCAAAGATCTCAACCATATTCGGAACATTTTTCGTTTCTTGTTTTCTGTTTCTTGTTTCTACTTTGTTTGGAACTAGAAACAGTTAATACCTTTCATTTTCATTTATATTTCTTGTTTCTTGAAAAAAAGAAATGAAAACAAAAATATGTTTTGATAACCATTTCCTATTTTTTTTTTGTATATTTTTATTTTTTTTAGTATAAAAATTTGTGGGAATGAAGATTTGAACCCACAACTTCTTGATCGGGAATATATGTCTTAATTTAGACTTAATAATTTTTTTAGTTAAAATAGAATTTAGTAGATATAATATAAAAAGATATACCATCTACTCGAAAAAAATATAATTTATTAAAGAAAATACTATTTACAATATAAATTTGTTTGATATAAAAGTAAAAGTTATTAGCTTTAAATATATAATAATTTTCAAATATTTTTAATTTAAAAATAGAAAATATATCTTTTATTTTAAAAAAATATAATAGCTGTAAATAAAGAATAGTTTTTAATTTAAAAAATAAAAAAACTAAAAAAATTAGAATTTTACCCAGAGCCGAACCTGGACTAGGGAAGAAAAAAAAATGCAACTTCACACTTGTACCAACAAATCAAAATCTATTGGAATTATAGTCACACTATATAATATTTTTAGACTATAGCCCTGGACACAAAAAAGAAAAATGAAAAAAAAAACATTAATGGCAGAAAAGAAACTAGTTTGATGTAGTTTTCAAAATTTGACGTCTTTTATAGAAACCTTTCTCAAAATTCAGAAACAAGAAACGAGATAAGTTATCAAATATGTCTGTGTTCTCAAAAAAAGAGAAACAAGAACACGAAACAGGAACATTATCAAATAGACCCTAATTTACTCAAACAAGAAAGAAAAACAAACAAAGAGAGAGTATCGTACGAGAAGAAACTAAGAGAGAAAGCATGGCCATGGCAACGAGAGAGATCCAGAGAAACTTCTTCACATTCATCATTTCAGACACTTTGTTTTCCTCCCAATGTGATTTTAGCCTCTGAAAATTCACTGTTTGCAGCAATATTTCCGTACACAAATATATATACAAATGCATATTGCAAATACATAATTCACCAATATTATTTACTTTCCATGCACAAGCCATTTATGGTCACGCTTTTCCTTAATTGATTGATTTGTACATATTTAGACCTGCAATTGTATTAATTACTAGAAATAAAAGATACGTCAAACTTGATAATTTATGGAGGCAATTCCCTTTAATCCAATAAACAAATTGATGCATGGATATCTATACTTCTATTTTAAAAGACAGGATATTTGAAAAACATTTTTAGACTCTAATACTCCTTTGATTTTTGATTAATTATGAACAAAGAAACCAAAACTAATTTTAAAATATAATATTAGTTTCCATTAGGGAATTGCACACGTATGCAATTTGGGTCATCTTCCTGCAACAATTACGTTGTTTTAATATGATAACTTAAAACTTTTTTTTTTTTTGGTAATTAACCAATTAATTATCTTTACAATTATATATACTTATTATTGTCTTTATTATTAGACTAAAATGGTTGGTAACTGACCAATTAATTATATTTACAATTAAATATATAAACCGTTACCGTGTCTTTATTATTATACTAAAATAGATAATTATTAAAATTTCACCTAAAATATATAAATAAAAAGCATATACTTAAACTCTCTAAATCCAATTTTGTAGTAGGTGAGAGAAGTTGCAACAAAAAATTGTAGA
Source organism: Momordica charantia (assembly GCF_001995035.1). The sequence continues at coordinate 76,149 of NW_019104558.1, read as the reverse complement.
CACTAGAGAGGTTGATTGCGAAAAAAAAATAATGTAATTGATGAATGAAAAGAAGAAAATAGATAATAGTCTGAAGTGGGGTCAACGTGAGTATCTCTATTTTAGGTACCCTCCCCGGCAAAGAATCCTCTTCATTTCCTTGGTTCCATGTTTTTTATTCTAGGTTTTTATAATACATTTTTGTTATTGTTTTTGTCATAACAGTGAACACAAGTGGGTAACAGTGACGAGCAATGGGATTATGGATACTTAATTACATTGCTTTAATTACAAAATTATGGCTTATTAGATTTTGTAATCATGGCTTTAATTACAAAATTATCATTAAATTCTATTCATTTAATAAAAATGTTATTCAATGTGATTGTCTATTTTCTTTATTTTCTTTATATAATTTATTTAAACATAACCTGATTAAAATGTCAAATATACACTAAAAATTGTAAAAAATTATATCTACTATTAGATATATTAAGCATACATATATTTAAATGGTTTGCTTAAGTTTGATCAATAGGCCAATATAATTAATTGCATAGCAACTAATGCTAAAGTTTAGATCATAGTATAGTAGCTCTATCGTCCGCCTTCTAACAAATGCTAAATATCAAACCCTTATCATAATTTCTACTTACCATCGCTACTAGAAAAATGGTCTTCCATGACAGCGGTGAACAACAAAAAAATCTAGAGGAAAAAAAACTGTCATAAATTATGGGGCACGTTTTTTGCGGGAAAACACAACTTTTCGGATTTTGTTAGTTTTATCCCAGTTAAAAACTATCAGAAACTGAATTTTCAATGACAGTGAAAACTGTCACGAAATGGTGGAGGTGCGATTTTGGTGGAAAAAACGGTGATCTACAAAAATTTCCATGTTTTATGATATTTTATAATTGTCAAGAAAAATAAAAAAAAAGGAAATTCAAGTATCTCGTGACAGTTGCCTAGACAATCTTGTGAATCTATGACATACAAAAAGTGTCACAAATGATTTTGAGAACGTTTCATTTCAGTTGGAAAAACTGTAGTTTTATGGATGATATTAATTATTTCGGGATTCTCCGGTTGTATCAAGTATAGATTTATGATTAATAATTTCCCCAAATACTCCATAAAATAAGTAGAAAATGGTATTTGGTATGGTGGTCTGCTTACCTTGCATAATTGTGCCTTCCTCTTCGGTCCCGAGTTTGAGCCCAGTAAATTTCAATTATTTTTTCAATCCTATATTATTATATTTTTACAAAAAAATCACTTTTTACAATAAAAAAATTAATTTTATTATATTTTCCATTTAAAATAAATAATATATATTTATTTCGTATCCACATTTCCTTGCATAAATTTAACTCGTCATGAAAATTAAAATGTGATGATAAACATAAAATAATATAAGTTAATTATTCTAGTTTCAGCCAGCATTCCGTAAATAAAATATCATATTTAAATTATATTCTGATTTTTTTTATTGGAATGAAAGGTAGTCAACTTAATCGAATGGTTAGGAATTAATTTGAGTTTAAATTGGAACTAGTTAGATTCATGAACCTTTAAATTTTTTATAACATAAAATTTTGAATTTTAGATAGAAAATTTTTAATTAAATCGTAGTTTTGAAATTTTTTTTCATTAGATTTTTGCCCAAATTTTTTAATAATATTAATAGGGACTTTTTGAAGGAGAACATAAACGAGTCATAATTTTTCTAAATAAAATGAAAAATAAAAACTTAATAGATATATCTTTTTATAAAAAAAATTAAAATATATAAATGATAACATATTTATAGTTTCTTGTGTGTATTGAACTCAATACTTATGAGACTTATGGACACACTAACACCAACAAAATAAGCTGATTTTATGAAATGTTAATGTATAATATTAATATAGTAATCATTTTTTCATTCGGTAAATAAAATTAAAATAAATTAAATCAAACCCCGCCCTTTTGCGAACTGCTTTCTTCATCATTTGTTTCCGATGTTCTTTTCAAAAAACCTAAAGTTCATCATCTTCCTCGCACTCTTTTGCCTTCAGCATCATCCTTCAACTTCCTTGCGCCGTCGTTCAAGATCTGTTACCTAGATGATGCAAATTCACATAATCGATCGCCGACACTACAAGAATTATGAGTTTTTCTGACACTTTTATTCTCGACGCCGGGCAAACATATTTTTCCAGACTAAAGAATAATAGTTGGGACTTTGCCAACTATGGACTAAAATAATCAAGAAAGGAATACATTCTCGACGCTGTGTGAAGTTACTCTTACCAATGCTTTTGCCTAATAGTTGGGTAAAATTTTGTTTTTATATATTACCACTCCCGACAGTTTTTGAAATAGTCGGGAGAGATTTATATTCCTAACTATTTTATTATATAGTCGGACAAAATTTGTTCTTAATTTTTTTAAATTACCACTCTCGACTATTTTTAGAAAAAAGTCGAATAGTGGACTTTACACCAATATTTTAATAAATTGTTTGGCATTATTGTTTTTAATTTTTTTTCAAATATTACAATTCCCGGCTATTTTCGAAATAGTTAGGAGATATTAATATTCCCGACCATTCTAAAATAGCGTCGGTAATATTTTTTTAAATATTACACCTTCCGACTAAAGAGTCAGGAAAAGTAGATTTTTCCAATTATTTTAATAATTTTCGGACAATATTGTTTTAATTTTTTTAAATATTACGACTCCCGACTATTCAGAAAAAATAATAGAGAAAAGTGAATGTAGCCGATGGTTGCATATAAGAGTCAGGAGATAGGTTATTTATAAAAGTATACTTTTGTCTTTAAATTAAAAAGTCTTTAAATTTCTTGGTTTTTTTTTAAAATAATAACCAATCTAAAGGATTTTACAATTTTTTTAAAGTAATAAATAAATTGCATCCCACCTATTAATAAAATGTCAGGAGGAGAGATTTAAAATACCTAATCCCGTTTGTCTTCTCTCTCATTCAAAGTCTCTTCCTCTCCTCTCCTTCTCTTTTGAAGTAGTGCCAACACCGTCGCCCAGTCCCGCCGCTGTCGCCCATCCCCTCTTCATGGAAATCAGGTTCGGTTTGTTCTGTTTTAGGTTTTCTCATTTGATTTACGATTTATTTACGGTAATTTGGCACTCAACCCTATCTTCGTTTTGGGAATTCATGGCAAATCAGTTGCTATATTATTTTTTGGACGAAAATTTTTCACTACAAGAATTACCCAACTCACATGAACATTTTTTTGGGTGTTTGTATTTGAAGTTTTTTGACCCGTATGAGTCGTTTCTAGCAATTGATTTTCCTGTGCCTAAATTATGTTGGATGTGGATTTACTAGAATTGATTTATTTGAGAATAGTCGAGGAATTGGGATGAAAATTGGAATGCGCATGAGTTGATTTGATTTTCTTTGCTTTTAAAAGCTGATACGAATTGCATATATGGCGTAAAAGTAGCAGTACATCTCCTTTCGATAATTTCATTTGGCGCTGTGGTATCCTAGCTCATTAATTTGATCCTAGTCACTGTTTCATTAATGAAATTTAGCTCATGGAAGTGTGTTTCTTTAATTGATTTGTTTTGGTTATCTGTTCCTCTCATTTCCCTCGTCGACTTATCTGAAAGGTTAATTAGAGCACAGTTATCTAGTGGTGCAAAAGACTCTAAAATAATGCATTAAAGTTAGATGTATTTTTACATATGGTGTCAATATATTTCTTTATGTTTTGTGATGATTGCATTTCAACTCTTGAGCATGATTTTTGATCCAAACTAGGGACCTATAATAACTCGTCAATTAGGTTTTGATTTTTGTTTCAAAATTGATTCAAAGTCCTAAAGTACTGTGGTAATGCCATCATTATCTCCCTCAATAATCATATTCTTTCCTTTCATTACTTTTACTAATAGTGAAAGCATGTTCTTGCAGTGAGAAATGAGAAATGTGTTAGATAATGTTTCTGTTTGTGTTTGTTAAAGCTATGTTGTTTCGGTTCGTGTGTTCATATTTTGTTTGTGGCTGTCTTTCTCTCTCGTTCCAGCTGTTTCTATGGTATCTTTTCTGAATATTGTGCCTTGATTTTAGGCTTGACCTGCTTATTTAAGATTGTGCAAGTAGCCAATTAAGACTTAATGCTTATATGTGTCATGCATATATAGTATAAAGTCTAGTTGGAAAATTGTGTAGTTTAAAGTTTAGTTGGATAATTGTGTGGCTATCCTGCAGCAAAGATAGCCAATTAAGATTTAATGTTTATATTTGTGGCATGCATATAGTTTAAGATCTAGTTGGATAATTGTGCGGCTATCCTGTAGCAAAGATAACCAATTAAGACATAGTGTTTATATTTGTGTCATGCACATAGTTGAAAGTCTAGTTGGATAATTGTGTGGCTATCCTGTAGCAAAGATAACCAATTAAGATTTGGATAGGTAGATTGTTTTTGTTTGTTATTGTTCAACATCTGTATTGTTCATAAATCAGTTTTATTTGGGTAAAGTCTTTAGTATTTGGAGAATCTAAAAAACTGTTTGGTGTTGTCTTTTTGTTTCTTTGTTTTTGTGAAAGAAGAGTTTTGTGTGAGTGATTTGAGGGAAATACAAAGATCTTAGGTGCTTATTGTGATTTTTAGCTCTCTGTTGAGGCACTAAATAAACTCTATGAAAGTGTGTCGATTCTAGAAATAAGGTTTGCTTATCCTCTGTTTATATTTTTTAATTGTTAAAACTGATTACATAATGGATGACCTAAAATGGATGTAAAATTCTTTCTTGATTGAACAAAAAATTTGTGTCTATGATATCCAAATATTTGTCTAGATGTAGTTTCTTATAGATAAGTGTCTCACATTCTTATAAATTGTTATCACAAGCATATGATTTTCGAAAATGTGTTTGCTGACAGTGTTGAAATTAGCTTTAAAATGTGTTTGTTGTTTTTTTTATGAAGTTTACTTAAACGTTTGAAATATAATTTTTTTCTACTGTGTTAACCTTCACAATGAGTAAAAAAAAGGAAGTAAACTGTTAGAGATTTGAAAGTTTTAAGTTCTCCACTTTTGTGCATATTTGCCTATTTCTATATTATACTACATTGTGTTAGATGTTCCATTGTACCAACGGGTGATGTAACAATGTCCTGCCTGGGTTTTCATTTACTTGAATGAAGTTTTTCTAGATTGATATGCAACTAAAAAAACAAAAAATCAATATCCTATTCATTTACTTGAATGTTCCTCCCTACGTCATCCGTCATCCTTCCTCTTTTTACTTCATCGTCTTAAGAAATTTGTCATTTATGAATCTAAACGTGCACGAATAACTATTTTATGTTGCAGTATGGGATTATAATATTTGTTATGACTTCTTTCAAGGAAAACTGTTCTATAGAGATTATTCCTAATTTCCAGAAGAAAAAATAAGGTAAATTCTTAACTCAATGTTTTTAGTTAACTTGAGTAACTTTTTCTGATTCTTTTACTGGGTTATGGGTATGTAATTGACCCATTCTTTTGCTGATTTACTTGGAAAATGCCCATAATTAGTGCATTGTATTAATTGCTTAATGCTTTTAACCTATCATCCGTAGAATTTTACTTTTTCATTTTTTAAATTTTCATTTAATCTTCAATACCTTATTCAATTGCATCATTCTATTTCTCTTGCAGATCAAAGCCAATAGAGGATTGAAAGAAAGAAGAAGTGATATTTTGATAAGAAATATTCGAGTCTTGAAATCTCATATCTTTTATAGATTATATATATATATATTTTTAGGAGGTTTAAAGGCTATTTTGACAGATCAAAATAAATTGGTAGTTGCTTTTCGTGGAATTACTGTTTTAGCTGCAAGGATTTACATGACAATGTATGTATTAAATGCTAACAGGTTTTATGTAACGGGGGTTTTCACTTATTTAAAGTGTTTATTGCCCATTTTTTTGGATTAAGCTTTGAGACGACAATTTATATTTTTAGATTTTTAGATTATCAAATATCTTTTCATGAAGTTACACGTGCGGCCTTTTGGAGAGAATTTGATTTATCTTCCAAATTGATTATGAGTATAATTCTTGCTGTTTTTCTACATTGGGATTCAACTACGGACAAACAATTTGGTTGTTTTGATTGTATTGTGCAAACTGATGTCCTGAAAGAACATAAAAATGCAGAACTAAGAAATAATAAAAGTGAAGTTAGAGCCATGGGTTCAAACTAGAGGGAATGGAATAAGTTCAAACTAGAGGTTGATCTCTCTTGAAGCATTAATGATGGGATAGTTAATGGATGTTCTCCCTTGAAAGATACCTATATCATCCATGTAGCACTATATTTTAAGTTGTCAGGCTTGACAATGGTGGGATAGTTAAAGGATGTTCTATCTTTTTTTTTTTCCAATGCTTTGTTGATTTTCAGTGTTTTTATTTTTCATTTGTTTGATTTATGACCCCTTCCAATTTTATATATTGTAGGCTGATATTTGATATTTGTCTAGTATTAATATTTGTTGTAGTGAGTATTTCACATTCATATATCTATACAGTTGTCGGTTATTTTATCTATATCATTGATTCATCGTAATGATTTTTAGAAAAGTTGTGTGACTACCTATTTCACCAATGTAATGCATGTTAGAGTTAATTAGAAAGAAATGTGGGAGTTAATGTTAATATTTTCTTAATTGTTTGTTTTATTTGGTTGAAGGAATAGCTTGTGGGAGCAACATTTTGAGAAAGGAGAATGTATAGGGAAGAGTTTTGGTGTACTTTCGACATGTATGAGGTTGATGTAATGTGTAATGTGAATATAGTTTGTTGTGTCAGTCTGAAACATATGTTCCATTATCTTATTATAGTTATAGACTTGTATATAGTATTTGTATAAAATATCATAATGTACAAATTTGATCCTACTTAATTTTGTATATGTATATGAAGACTTTGATCTTATTATATGAAACTTTGTTACATTTTATAATTTACAGATATAGAGAATTTCTTTGAAATGTGTACAATATTATTAAATTTATTTCATGACATTGTATTTGATAAAAGTTTGTAATGTCAATAAAAGTTTATATATAACAATTTCATGACAGTCATGAAATTGTTATATATAAACTTTTATTGACATTACAAACCTTTATCAAATACAAATTGTAAGATTTTCGTGATAGTTAAAATTGTCAATATAAAGGTATTCATGACAATTAAAAATTGTCAATATAAAGATTTTCATGGCAGTTAAAACTACCAATATTGATCGTTAAAACTATCACTATAAAAGTTTTCATGACAATTATAAATAATCATTGTTACGTCTTTCTTGACCTTTATCAACAGTCGTTAAAAAATATTTCATGTCAATTTTGAACTGTCGTTAAAAACAATTTCATGACAATTATAAACCGTCGTTAAAAAACATTTCGCATCATTTATAAAATGTCACAATAGAAGATTTATTTGTGACAAATTATAACTGTAGTTATAAATGTATTAATAACAATTTTTTAAAATTGCCATGTTCTCCTCTTACTTGATGTCTTAATCCATGACAGTTATAATTATGTTAATAACAGTTTTTAACTATCATTGAAGCCCGAATTTCTACTAGTGCATCATACTTATATATAATTTAATGAAATTCTCTAACTAAGAGGTTAGGAGTTCGAATTCGCCCACACCACTTAATGTCCTAAAAATGTTCAACAAACTAATATAATTAACAGTTTAAAAAAAACAATATTTTTATTAAGTTAAATTATAAAAATTAGATACATTATATTAGTCCATCCATATTTATATTCTATGCTTGAGATGTTACAATTCCATTTCAAAGTTGGGTGTTTGCTTTAAAACATATTTTTTCTTGCATTTACACGTAGTAGCATACTAGTATAAATAAATATTACCATAGATCTTTTATGTTATCGGGTAAACCAAAGGGGACACATGTCCAATATTAAGTCCACCACGACGACCAGATTACCACAAGTTAGGCGAAGATCAAGCGCACCTGAGTTGATCTTACATAGGATAGCTAGCAGGTAGGGCGCTGAAACCCTATACACAAACTGCGATACACTCTTTGAATTAAACAAGGACGAGGAAAGTTGGATGGACCCAATAGTCTGCTTCCTGAAAGACAATGAAGTTCCGAGCATCGCTCAGAAGCTCGATTACTCCAAAGACGAGTCATGCACTATAACCTACAAGAAGGCCTGTTATACCGATGGAGTTACTTACTCCTCCTCCTAAGGTGTCTGGTTATTGACGAAGCGCTTGTATCATGAACGAAATCTATGAAAGGTGTATGTGGTAACTACTCGAGGGCCGAATCCCTAGTCGGAAAGGTGATCAAACAAGGTTATTATTGGTCAACCCTGCAGAAGGATGCTAAAAGGTTCACCCTAAAATGGAATCGGTGCCAGGAGGTTGTTATCATTTCAAGGCAGTCGCTTGAATTGCTTGCGCACATGACCGTTTGATATGCGACAACCGAAGCGTGTGGACTTCTCAGTCTCTAACCACTTGAATCCAATCGTATAGTTGTTTCAACCCGAAGGAAAAAAGTTAGATTGATTACCTTTATAGTCAAAACATTGAGCAGACAGAATACTCACTATACTCGAGGGCAACACATTCCACTAGTTTACTGACAATCCAAACAAGCATGCTTCGGTAATAATGCACCTAAATTCAACCATGCGAAAGATAACACTATTTGGGGGGGGAGGGGTGTTGGGGTTTGCACAAAGGCAAGTCCGGGAGAAACTTCTCTCTATTTTGAAAATCAACTTAATCAAATCTATTCTCAAACTACAAGAGGGGTGCCACCGGCAGATCGGGGTCTTAATAGGGGGCCACTAGGTATTTATAGGCATTTATAGGCCAAGGCCAAAAGCTTTTACAAACATTTTACAGAATAAAAATAGACCTAAAAATGTAAAGAAAATAAGATATGTAAAGATTGTTACTAATTAAAAGTAGCTTTCCTAAAATGCTAAAGAAACTAATCTTGAAATAAACTTAAGGCAAATAAAATCTAAGACAAAATAATGTCTTCTAAAGTAAATAATGAAAATATTTATTCTTTAAAAGACAATGAATGGGTGGCAAGCAACTCTACATCGACAGCAAAGGGCTGACATGTGCATGGCTGGGAAATGCACGCACGGGTGTGCGTCCGGGCTGCAGTAGCACATCACAATGGGTGCTGGATGGCGCACGGGGCTGATGCAACAGGCAGACGCACATTGGAGCGTGTAGGTAGGGGCACTAGGCATGCAAACACGGCAAGTGCATGCATTCAGAAGTACAACGTTAAAAAGAAAGCCAGACTGCATTCAATAAAAGCACTCGGGCCTCTCCAATAGTTCACAGTAAAGGAAAGAAAAAGTCATGGCAAAGAGATAATTAAAAAAAAAAAAAGAGGTAACTACAAAGCTTGTTCGAACATCCATCAACTAGCTAAGGCTTGTATCCCGAACCGAAAGGCCATGAAACGAATGTGAATAGAGGGGATGAAAGAGCCATAGCCCCCTCCATTACAAGACAGATCTTCCACCACCTGAAAAGCCAAGGAAGAAAATGAGAAACTGAGAACCCCCATTACAATTGGAGTATTCCGCTGAATGGCATCATTCAGGACACCGTTTCTTCCTCTAGTGTCAATGTTGCTATAAGAGAAACGCAGACTCAACTGTTTGGAGAACTATCACAGAGGGCCCCGAGGCCCAACTTCTCCACCTACTCTTGAAGATGTTGGTTCTACACTTCCAACTTACGACTACACTCTTGAAGCTCCCTATTCTTGTGCGGCGAGAAGTGAAGCCTAGTCCTTCTTCCTTTGCTCTTCCAGGATGATCTCCAACTCAAATACCTAAGTTGACCCTCTACCTTAATAGATAAGGGGTTGCGTGCAATCGCGTACTGCCACATTTAATACAGTGAAAAATGTATCCCAAGTTCATATCTAAAGCGACTTCTAGTAAAACGAATTGTGAAAAGCTTTCATTAGCAATCAATTTTCTTGGGTAACAAAAGATGATTTGGTAAGGTTTTTTGTTTCAAAACGAACAAGCTATCAATTAAAAGCAACTCCTCTGTTTCATACCTTAGCTTTTAATAGACAAACATAATATTTACAAATAGCGCTCACCTAAATTAGCTATTATACCGCAAATTAGGTTCTACTCCTAACACAAACCACTTTTAGCTGTTCCAAAGGTTAGGCTAACTACTAGCTCATATATCTATGGGAAGTCAGGTAAGATATACCAACAAACCTTACGTTCTATGCGCAAGAAGTCTTAGGGTCTAGTTTTAGGTGCTTATTTCTAAGCTACGTTATCACGTGAACTCCATGAAATCCATTAAAATCTAACCTTTCCAATATTAGGGCCAAGCTAACAAATTACATAATGGACAACTTTAAGAAATAATTTAAAAGAGTTAAATCAATGCGAGTTTTAAGCAATAGCTCTCGTCACTATTTGATTGCAACACTTAAGATCTTTTGAAAATAAATAAGCTAAGACATTTCCACATAGGGATTGAAGGACTAACTTAGCTCATTATAAAATTGCACAGAACATAAGAATAAAGAAAAAAAATTAATTGCCTTTGATGTAAAAGAATGTTAAAACAAGTGATCATGGGATTAAAAAGGAAGTCTAAATTAACCTTGCTTAACCTTCTCTATCGAGATTGAAGGAGGTAAATAGTCGCTAGAATAAAAGTAACAGACTTAAATTGTCAACTAGGAGGTCACCCAATCGAAGATTATTGCTGGAGTTTTGATGATTGAGCCACCGAAAATGAAGGTGCACCTTGTTTGAATAGATAGTAACTATAAATTTTTTAAATCCTTTTTCCTAACCATGCTTCCATGGTCTCAGGATCCCCTCTCATTCAGATGTTCCTAACACAAACAAGGTGGACCTTCCTTTTCGGTGGCTCAATCATAAGAACTCAAAGTTAAGCGTGCTTGACTTGGAGCAATTTTCGGTTGGGTGCCTTCCTAGCTAGTTGCTTTACTAGGAAGTATGTGAGTGAGGATAAAGCATGTCGAAAAGACTCCTATTGGTCTGTAGGGATCGTCTACGCTCTTCTAGCTCAAAACAAAATGGTGGTGCGGCCAGGTCGCAGGGGATGCAGGAGAATGCTGGGACAAACAAGTGCCGAATCTGGATTCTAAATCCTTGTCCAAATCCTAGGCCTGGGGCATTACAAGTATGCCTCCCCAAATACATAAAATCTACTTTTAACCTTTGAAATCAAGAGTTGTCACACCATCAAACTTAGCTGTTTGCTTGTCCCTAAGCAAAAACAACAATTTCCAATCCAATAGCTAGCATGTATAATAAATGAATAAGTCAAATTTTCAAGGAGAAACCAAATGATGAATTCATATGTTGTCTCAGGAACGACGTCAAAGTTTTATCCCTGACTATGACTAAGGGACTAGCTACTAGCCCTACAGCTTTACAGACACTTTGTCAACCCTTAACTATAGTGACTTATGGGAGCTTTGAGTTGCACAAAGTCAAACTAAATCATGCTCTTGCTACAATCCATATTCGAAGACGTCACTCGTAGATTAATGCTAGCAGAGTATCCATAAGTGAGACTCTTTTTTAAAACAAAGTGAGAATTGAGTTAAGGCAGACTTCCTTAATATTTTTCTCTCAATTAATTTTCTCACCGCACAATGTCTTACACACTTGTTTTTACCAGCATTATTTTTCTCATTTCATTTTTTTTTCATTTTTTTTTCTCAATTCTTTTGCCACTCATTTTTACCTCACTTTCACTTTTTTCTTTGTTTTGTTTTTCCACGATGTTTCTTACCCCTCTTATTTTTCTGTTAACTGTATTTTATTATGCTTATGCTTGCTGAACTCCTCCCAAAACTTGAGGGAGAGAGTGTTCTCATTGGCGAAAACTGCAGAAAATTTTGGAAGCGCATAAAAATTTTCACAAACGACAAAGATTGTCTTAAAACTATTAAAAAGTTTTAGGCTAGAGGGGCAAAAAAAATAATATTTTCATGAAAACAAAATACTAAACGACTCCTAGTTTGATCACGGCAGTAGGGAATGTAGCCTAATACATATCTACCATCGACATGAGACAAAAACATAACACACTCCAAGAATATGACTCGTTGAAGATTGGAAAATTGTTTTTGCACAACCGAACAAAGAATCAAACAAACAAGTCTAACAGTGGATTTTTCAAGCAAACAAAGAAAATTGTTTCCAGCAGAATCCTTAGCCATTCATAATTCTCTGCATAGATAAATAAAATAAAATAAAATAATAGCGCATAAAGCAAACCACATGGTTTTTCTAACTAAACAATTATCCTAACAAAGCAAAAATGACACAACTAAACTAATAAAATACTTCTAATTAAAAAAAGAAAAAGAAAAACATAGCTAAGCAACACAGTAACAAAACATGTTGTAAAAAACGAAAGAGGGTCAGGGAACTCCCTCAATTCATCTAATGAGTCAAAAAGTGGTTGTTATGAAAAGCAATTGCCGCTTTTGTTGGCATTTTGCATTTTGGTCTCCTTTTGTTCGTGTAATTTATTCAAATTGAGAAGTTAAAACAAAAGAAGCTAAAAGTAAATTCAAATGAATAACCTAAATAAAAGACGTGTTTTCTCTTGTTTACAAGGGTAAAAATGAGCTAGTTAGGTGCTGTTTTATATCATTTTACACTCAGAAACTGTTTTTTAAGCTTACTTTAGTGTCCAAAATCTTTCGTTTGGAGTTATCTTAGGTTATACATGCATATAAGACATTTTTACATTAAAGTTGATTTCTGACGGAAATTACAATTTTGTGCAGAAAAATTCCAAACTAGGTGTCTGACGCCTTCCTCAATTCCGAGTATGCCCTTAATTTAAAACGCAAGTTTTGGTGCATTTTGAAGTTTCCCCAAACCCCTCCACGTGTCTTCCATGCATTGATGATGGCCAATTCAACAACAAACCAACTCAAAGATGTTCTAATTGGATGACTCTCCATGAAAGTCTCAACCTCCTAACCGCCTTGAAGTCCCTATAAATACATGAGCTCCCTCAATCTTCATTCATCATCATCAAGTGATCATTTTCAGCTTTAGACACTTTACTCTTAGCTTATTTACATTTTTCTTTTAAGTTTTTAGTTGTTGTTCTTTTAAACTTTGATTATTTTAAGTCCATTTATTTTCCAGCTTTTTATTCTTCAATTGTAAGTTTGATCTTATTCAATTAAAATTCCAGCAAGTTCCTTGATATTTATCTCTCTCTCTCTTTCTGAAGTTTGTAATCACACAATCTCGTGGGATCAACCGAGTATTGCTCCCCAATCTAGAAAGAGAACGAGTTAGCGTCATTCAGGTTACAACTCCACCATTTTCAACTTGTTTTAGTTCTATTCATCTTTTAATCATGTCATCTACTTCCATCAACGTTTAATTTTGTTTCTTTTTAAGTCATGAGCTAAAATTTTTTCCCCAAGCCCGGTTATGGATGATTAGCTAAAGTTCTTAAAATTCAACATGGCAAAAGGTGTTTTTCTCTTCTTTTATCACTCAAGTTTGTTTTATAAAATTAAAACTTGATTTGACCAATTAGTGTTTTAACCAAACATTAATACTGAAAGGATTGAGACATCTTCACAACTTTAATGATTTAACTTTGGATAGAAATACTTTAGACCTAAAGATTTCGCTCGGGTAGCATAGACATAGGACATCGACCTAAGGTTACGGTTGGTTTTTATTAAATCAAGTTCAATTTTCTAATAGACATATTAGGGATGAACTTATACCTTCAAAATCACTTAGACATAAGAAGATGGCTAAGCAAACCGATGAAAAATATTGAGAGGCACCTGGCGCCTAGTTGGAAAAAATTGTCGCATTTTTAGCTAATTTGAAGTAACTGGGCTGGGTTTATTGCATTGAGTTTTAAAATACCAAAACCAACATTATCCTTGATATTTGTTACCCCAAATTCAATTGCAAAGTCACTGATCAACATCATTTTCATTAAAAATACTTTATTTGTCCACGAGGATTGATACTCGGAATACTCATTTCGTTTTACTACTTGTGACGGGTGTATACTTGTGCTCTTTTAGTTATTTGAAATCCAAAATCCCAAACAAGTTTTTGGCATCGTTGTTGGGGAAAATTTGATTTAGTATTTTATAATTTTTGTGATCGGTTTTTGTGATTGTAGTTTATGTTCTCAAACATTTTTGTTTATATCCAACCTTGAAAGTCATTGATCAGTGCATGAGCACAGATTCATTTATGTTTCCATTTGATCATGAAATTGAAAAAACCTGTCGTATGTTAGAAAAGAACAAAAACTTAGAAAGCAGAGAGAAAAGAAAAAAAGAAAGAGAAAGAAAGAGATTTCGAAAGCGAGAGTGAAAGTACCATCACCATTATGGACGAGATTCCACCACAAAATCCAGCGGACCCACTGGTTGTTAACATAAATATGGCAAGTCAACAAGAAAACAATGAGTTCAATCATATCATAATGGCAGATAATAGAGATGTGGTCATGCGATAATATGCTGCCACAACATTCCAGAATTTTGATTTTGTCATCCTGAATCCCATTTTCCAGAAGCCGCCAACTTCGAACTCAAGCCGCTTATATTTCAAATGCTTCACATATTAGTACAGTTTGGGGGCGTGAACACGAAGATCCTCATGACCATCTCAAAACTTTTCTTCAAATAGCAAGTGCATTTAGATTTCCAAATATAACTGATGATGCATTAAGATTAACTCTTTTCCCATTTTCTGTCAAGGATCAGGCAAGAACATGGCTCAACTCGTTCCCGCTAGGATCAATTACAACATGGGTGTTGCTAGTAGAGAAGTTCCTTATATACAAAGTATTACCCTCCTACTCGCCATGCTGACATAAGGGAAGAGATTGTCACTTTTAGACAATATGATTGTGAACTAGTGCACAAGGTATGAAAGAGATTCAAGGAGTTGCTGTGAAAGTGTCCAAACCATGGATTACCAGCATGTATCCAGATCGAGCACTTCTTCTGAGTTTTGGACCATCCCACTAAGATTGTAGCGAGCCTTCACGAAGAAGACCTTAAATGAAATAGTTGATATTTTGGAGGACCTAGCTTCCCACAATGAGCTATGGTGTTCTGAAATGTCGAAACCTACACCTAAGAACAAGACGCAGCAGGAGTGTTGGCATTGGACATTGCAACTTCAATGCAAAAAGAGATGGTGACACTTAACCAAATGCTCAAGGAGATGGCCTTGGACAGGAAGAATATACCTGCCACACCGGTGCAACCAACACAACCTGAACATATTGCCCCTTCTTCTATTTGCCAAATTAATGAAATTATTTGTTCTTATTGTAATGATAATCATCTTTATGAGAATTGTCCACATAATCCAGCTTTTGTTTATTATGTATGTCACGGGAACAGCCGAAACTTTAACCCTTATTCAAACACGTACAATCTAGGGTGGAGACATCATCCTAACTTTTCATAGGGAGGTCAAGGAAGTTCTAGTGGAGCAACCCAATGGCAGAACCAACAGTACAAGCAACCCTATGTTCCACCTACTTACTCAAATAATCAACCACCACCATCACAAAAGTTTACTCAAAATCAACAAGTTCCACCACAGCTAGCCCAGAATAATAATTCTAGCCTCGAGAATATGATGGAGTACATGGTTAGAAATGATACAGTGATTACATGGCTACAAATGATACAATAATGAGAAACCTAGAGAGGCAAATGGGACAACTCGCCAATGATTTGAAGGCGAGACCACATGCTCTTTTCCTAGATATACTGAAGTTCCAAAACGAGACGAAAAAGAGCAATGCAAGGTAATAACTTTGAGAAGTTGATTATCTTACAAAGGACCAAAGATGCCGGTTGAGGTAGAGAAACCTTCCACATCAATCCAGAATGCCCCTTGTGATGTAGAGAAAAAAAAAAAAACCTTGGTAAGAAGGAGGCGTCTGGCGCCTCTCCACAAAACTGTTGGGTGTGTTGCCCTAAACTCGTAGTTTGTATTTTGTAAAAACAAATGTCTATTTAATAAAGTTTTATTCAATAAATTTGTTGTTGAATCATCACTTTGCATTGTCCAAAATCTAATAAACTAAACATCCAAGGTTATTTATGATGTAATCGGGACAGTATATATACTAGGTATATAGTTGATATACGAGGTATATATTTGATATACCCCTGATATATGAATGGATAATGTCCCGTGAATAACCTACAGGTCTATAAGTATATGGATAAGGTTGGGTACCTTATCCTGACAACACTATGGATACGGCCCACTCTGTAAAGGTTACAGACGACTCGATCCAGGTCGTTGGTGTGGAGACATGCGACTGGGGGTATCCTATACAATGAGTTTGTATAAGACCGGACCGCGAAATAGGCAATCTTTAGATGTAACACCGTTAACTAATAGATTGTCATTTCTTTGGATGACCAGACAACTCATTCTCAATCTTGAGTGAGTTATGGACTCCTGCCCGCGAGGGCTCGTTCTTTGATCTGTATGGGTGAGAGTGGCCCGAGTCGCCGACTCAACATTCCTACCATTTTGAGGACGAGACCGAGTGGGGAGCTGGGAACATAACTTCATAAGATGGAATTCACTCCTCCCCGACTTTCGGGGAGTAGATGAGTGTTCCCTTAAATGCTGACTCCGGGACTTGAACAAGGGGCCCCATCCTCTCATTGGCCGAGAGGGACTTCTGGTTATTGGTTGGACCATAACCGGGTTGTTCATTAGAGGAGCAGTGGTGTTTAAGGAGTAAGAAGTAACTCAGAGGTAAAACAGTAATTTGACCCAACTTGAGTTACGAACACTCGTGAAGGATTGACTCGTCATTAATGATCGTATATCCATGGACACGAAAACATTCTGCAGTGAGAAGAGTGCAACTGCGGGTTTTTAGTGGAATGACCCGTAGTTAACGAATCTAGATTAACTCGGTCAATGAGTTTGATCGATTAATCTTGCATCGTTGGAGCTTCGGATCTGTAGCTCCATTAGGTCCCCTTGCTAGCTCATAACGGGTAAAACGAGGATCAAATTTTTGGAAGAATTTGAATTGTTCAAATTACTTAAGGGATTATATGTATATTGATACATTATAATATATAGTTAATTGTAAATTAAAACTATATATTATGAGAGATATTATTTGAATGAGATTCAATAAAATTAATATGAATAAGATTCATATTAAAACTATAGGTTAAAAATAATGTGCATAAGATGTACATTAAAACTATATGTTATACGAGAGAAATGTTTTAGAATATGATTCTAATTTTATAATAAATAATTAAGTGTTAATTATTTATGTATATATTAATTATTATATATATATTATGATATATATTTTAATTATTATTATATATTATATATATATATAATAATAATAATATTATTATTATTAATATTAACTCCCCTGCAAAATTGCAGGGGAGTGAGAGGTGTTGTGACGTGGGGAGTTACCCCACGTCACCTTTCTTCTTCTTCTCCAAGTGTCGGAGAAGGTGAAGGATAGTGTTACAGAACAAAAAAAAAATCTCCCAGAGCTCTCAAAAGAAAACTTTTTCTCTCAATCTCTCCCTCTCGTTCCAAAGGATTGCTCCCACCAGCACGACCCGAGACCCAAGAGGATAGTGAGGAAGACATAGTGGTGGTGTTCAAGGGGAACTTACTGAAGAAACGTTCTTCAAAGGTTTGTTTTTCCCCTGTGTTTTTCTTCTGTAAAATTCGATTTTGTATCCCGAAAATCAGCAACGAAAATCCGTTTCCGCTCCGAGATTCACATCTCTTCAAAAATAATTAGTCTTTCACCCCGATTCCTCCTTTCCCTTAAAGATTAGCAAAGAAAAATCAAGAAACTCAGTTTAGGAAGTTTTTAGACATCCTTAAACAACTACACATAAACATTCCTTTAGTTCCTTAGAACAAATGCCAAATTATGCTATGTTCCTAAAGGATATTGTGTCCAAGAAAAAGAAGTTAGGTGAACATGAGATGGTAGCAATGACTAAGTTTAGTAGTGAAGCTGTAGGTAGCCCGTTGCCCATAAAATGTAAAGATCCCGAAAGTTTCACCATCCCTTGTTAAATTGGTGGAAAGAATTTAAGTAGGCCTCTATGTGACTTAGGAGCTAGTATTAACCTCATGCCGTTATATGTTTTCAAGAAGTTGGGCATAGGATAAGCTAGATTCACGACAGTTATGTTGGGAAATTAACGGTCCTGTATAATTTCTGCCTCCAAAAAAAATATTCAAACACAACAACATTATGCTAATAGGAAGATAAACTGTAAAGAACAAGAAAACGACACATCAAATTATATTGATTCACCACTAAGGGCTACGTCCAGTCTTCCACTCAGATGTGGGTAATTCACTAATATTGTTGAGGATTGGATACAAAACTCTCGAAAAAAATATACCATAGAGGTCTTAAAAAAAAACCCCCTAGCTTCTAAGTATTTTACAGACTTAATACTTAGGAACAAGAATTAAAAACTCCTAAGAATCAAGATACAATTACCCCGATAATGACGATCTTGATCAAACCCAAAGCCTCTACCAATGTCCGAGCCGCTGCCATTGATTAGCAACCAAAACCCTCTGAAAACGGCTGCTAAAAAACCCCTCTTTCGACTGGTAAAACCCTTAACCCGAAAAGATGCTATTTATAAACATCGAAACAGCACAATAACGCTACGGACGCAACGACGTGCCTGTGCGCCCATCAGGACAGCGCTGCAACGCTGTCTTCTCGACGGAGTGGCCTACAGCGTCCATTTTCTCTGTTTTTCATCCTCGCTTCAATCCTAACGAGTCCCGACTCGATCCGGCTCATCCGTAGCTCGTTCTGACGTTGTTTTGACTCCACCAATCCCAAAAGTCTCCTGTTTGGAGACAAAGGGACAATTCTCTACCTCCCACTGAATCAACAGTGTCCCATCAACTTCTTGACACCCTCTGTCAAGGCACAGTTCTGACTATTATATCAACGAATTCATTCACACTGCTCGACCCTACCTAAGCTATGTTTATGATTGCTCAGAGACTAGGCAATCCTACGTGGTCTTGTTTCCCAAACGTTAGAGACACAACCATGTACTCCCACTCTATCTAAGTGGTCCTCATCGCTTCTTTTCTCGATTGAACCCAACGACCTCTGAAGGAAGATTCCCCTGATGACTTGGCACTCCCACCCAAGTCCGTTGCCTTTCTGAAGACATTACTCTTGACTTCAGCATTAACAGTTGTCTTCTCCTTCAATGCACTATCTCGTCTATGCAACTTCATCAGCTCGCTCATCC
The DNA here is from genome assembly GCF_001995035.1 of Momordica charantia. The sequence goes on along the minus strand of NW_019104558.1, from coordinate 56,757 downwards.
GTCTGACAACTGAAGTATTATCCCGACAGTTTACTAAACACCTCACTGAGTTATTCCCCTTTCCCTTTCTTCTACTTCCCAACTGTTGTACTTGAACTGATGGTAGATTCTTATGATCTGTCCTGATTGTCAATGCTGCTGTTTCTTTCAAGTTTCGTCCTAGACCATTTGCAACTACTTTGTCCATCCTCTGTCTCTCAGATCCCCTAGCAACCTCAAACTCAGACACATAAACAGAAGATTATTGTGGCTTGTTGCCACCACCCTGGGTTCCCTCTTGAGCTTCCAGCAACCCTCAACAAACTTACTGCCGTAGCCATCGTCATCTAGCTTCCCTGAATATAACAAATTAAATATGAAGCTAGGAATATACCTGTTGCCCCGTAGCACCAACTCGGCCCCTTCCCCTGTCTTCAAACAAATAACTCCAATTCCTCTCACCTTGGAGATACTCTCTTTTCCTATTCTCACTGAGCCATAATCACCTGTAGTAAAAGATAGAACCAACGTCTGTCTGAACTCTGAAGCAATGTGCACTGATGCTGCAGTGTCCACTACCCACTGGTCTACATATATGTTCCTCTAAACACAAGCCAGAAACTCTTCAATCTATTCTTCTCCTGTTACAACATTTGCAGTACTGTTCCTCTTCTCAAAATCTTGTTTGAACTTCCTAGAAAAGCGTTTAACGTGTCCCTTCTTGTGGCAGTAATGACACTCCCCTTCCCCACTGGAATTCCCACTACCCCAGTTATATCTCTACTCCTGCTTCCCGTCGTAATTCATCTTTGCCTTCCCTTTGTTCTGAGCTACCAAAGCTGATTCAATCTCGTTTTCTGCCCCTGAAGTAGATGCATACATTTTTTCTAATTTTCTCCAGGCTTTCTCAGATAAGGCAGCATCATAAATAGTTGAAAATTTCAAGCTATTTTTCCCTAATAAATTCGACATCGCAGTCTTCATCATTTCTCAATTGTCAGGCAAATATGCCAACAGCCTTATAGTCCTCACCTATTCCTCAATCTTGACACCCATTCTTTCTAATTTGTTCAAGATATCAGTGAGTTCATTAATGTCGGAATTCACTGAGGTTCCCTCCTCCATGTGGATATTAAAATACTATGTCCATAGAAGTATTTTTGTATTGGTAGAAGGTTTTTCATACCTGTCTTGCAAGGCCTTCAACAATTCCATTGTTGTAGTCTCTTTTGCCACCAGACGACAAACATTCATCGACAAAGACATTCTGATGTTCGCAATGGCCTGCTCCTCCATTTCATTCCATTCCTTCTTTGTCATTTCTGCTGGTCTCTCCTTAAAGTCTTGTATATCTTCTTGCACGCATGAAGATCCTTTACCCGCATCTTCAAAAACCTGAAATTATCCCGAGTGAACTTCAGAACCCCTTCATAGTAATGGTGTGCGTGATATTTGTCTCCCATGATGCTACAACCCTACAGCTCTATACCACTTGTTGGGAAATTAACGGTCCTGTATAATTTCCCCTTCCACATAAAATATTCACACACAACCATAATATGCAAAGAGGAAGATAAACTGTAAAGAACAAGAAAACGACAAAGCAAACTATATTGGTTTACCACTAAGGACTATGTCAGTCCTCCACTCATATGTGGGTAATTCACTAATATTGTTAAGGATTGGATACAAAACTATCCCCAAAAATATCCTCTAGAGGTCCCAACAAAAGCCCCATAACTTCTAAGTATTTTACACAATTAATACTTAGGAACAGGAACGAAAAACTCACAAGAATCAAGATACAATTACCCCGATAATGACGATCTTGATCAACCCCAAACCCTCTGCCAATGCCCTAGCCGCTGCACTGATTAGCTCCCAAAACCCTCTGAAAATGGCTGTTAAAAAACCTCTCTTTCTGTTGGTAAAACCCTAAACCCGAAAAGCTGCTATTTATAAACATTGAAATAGTGCCATGGCACTGTCCCCGGCACCATGGCACTACAGACGCAAAGACGCGCCTGCGCGCCCACTGGGACAACGCTCCGCCCGAGTGGCCTACATAATCCTGCTTCCCTATTTTTCATCCCCACTTTGATCCTGATACGTCCTGGCTCGATCCCAACTCATCCCTAGCTCATTTTGACGTCGTTTTGACTCCACTAATCCCAACAAGTTACCCTCCAATTAGCGGATAGATCCATTAGAAGCTTGAAGGAAAAATGGAAGATGTTTTAGTTTAGGTAGATAAGTCTATCTTCCCTGCAGACTTCATCATCTTAGATTGTGAGGCTGATTTGGATGTACCTATCATCTTAGGTAGACCCTTCCTAGCTACAGAAGATACAGTGTTTAATGTTCGAAAAGGAGAAATAACAATGAAGGTTAATAACGAGGAGGTTAAGTTTAATGTTTTGGAGAAAGAAGATATGAAGGCGAACCATCCATCGTGGAGCCGCCCACTTTGGAACAAAAGCCTTTACCTTCTCACTTGAAACACGATTATCTTGGGACTAATGAAACTTTGCCTGTTATTATTTCTTATAGCTTATCCACTGAAAGTGAGCTTTCATTGTTGCATTGGGGAAATACAAGAAGGTCATTGGTTGGACCATTTTTGTCATTCGAGGGATAAACCTTGCATTCTACATGCATAAAATTCTATTGGAAAAAGGTGCTAGCAACTTAACCAAAATTAGAGACATTTGAACCCAAAACTGAAGGAAATCGTTCGAAAAGAGATCTTGAAATAGTTAGACGTCGGATTCATCTACCCTATATCAGATAGCAGCTGGGTGAGCCCAATACAATGCGTACCAAAGAAGGGGATGACAGTTGATACGCGACAACCCAAGCATATTAAGCTACTCGAGCCAGAAGCCACTTGAATCCAATCGTATAGTTGGTTCAACCTGAAAGGCCAAGGTTAAAGGGATTACCTTTGCAGTTGTTACCTTGAGCAGACAGATGACTCACTATGCTCGAGGCCGGAAACACTCCACGAGTTTGATGACCAATCAAACAAGCATGCTCCGAGGAGTTCAAACACGAAAAGCCTAAGTTCAACCACACAAAGGGATTCAGATTTGAAGGGGGGTTTCCGCACGGCAATGAGAGAAACTCAATTATATTCAAAAGACAATTCCAAGATTCCAAGATGTGTTACAATGGAGGGGAACAAGCCTATTTATAGGCCAAGGCCCTTGGTCTTTTAAGGAAAATAACAAAATTAAAAAGAAAAATAAAATTGATAATTTCCTAAAATGTCTAAAACTTGCTTAAAGATGAAATTTAAATTTGATCAATAAAACAATAAATCAAAAATAAATCTTAAATCAAATCTCCCAAGAATAAACAAAAATCATAAGGAGAGACATTCTTTATTTAGGAGGAGTG
>NW_019104558.1:13197-24173 GCF_001995035.1 Momordica charantia | reverse complement strand
AATAAACAAATAGTTTACTAAAAATGATTCGTTTTAAATTAAAAGATTTCGTTTAGAGTTTTTTTTTAAAAACAAAATTAAAAAATACAAAGTTTGTAATTTAAAATGGAACATAGCTTATATCCTAAGGTGGTGGCATGTTGGTGAGACGTTGGAGTGTCATACCTATTAATTCATATCTTATTACAAAATGTGAATTAATATAATATGGAACATTTAAAATAAAATAAAAATATTTCTTTTTTGGACCAAATAAAATAATAGGATAATTTTTGACAAAATGTGGTACCGTTTTCGAACGGGTGTCGTAGGGTGCTAACACCTTCCCTACGCTCAGTCGACTCCCGAACCAACAATCTGTTTTCGCAGACCTTGTCTTTATTTTTAGGTGACCAATCACACCTCGTAGATGATTAGTGGCGACTCCAAACCCTTATCTCCAAAGAGACCCTTCAGGGGATGACGTCGGTCGCTCCGCGTCGCGATGACGTTGCGACACATATATTACACAATTAAGAAACCAATCTTTATATTCATCTGACACAACTAAAAAAATAAAAGTTAATAAGTATTGTCATTTACTTGAAAGAACTTTTCGAGAAGTCATAGAAAATATCTCTAAAATAAATGTCAACCTTAAGAATTGAAACCATAACAACAAGATGAACCTTATATTTGTTAACATTGTCTTTTCAAAGCAATACAATAAAATGTAAAATATCTTCGTTGTTTGTTGTTTCAACACATTCTTTATGACATTCATTTTTCTTTTTGAGAGATAAGACTTTGTTTGACGGTAGAGAATATACTCCTTTTCTCAAACTTAAATCTTTATAATCATATTTCTCATATCTCTTCTACTTACTTTAATGACATTATTAATGATGTTGAGTTTGCTTTACTAAAATGAGTTGAACTTTTATTCTTTACTAATATTGTTATAAAGAGAAAATAACTAAATTTCTTTTAAATACAACATTTTTTACGTTATCTTCCTCCCAAATTCAACATCCTTAAGAAACTTTAAGATCTCATCCACATCAACTTTAAGTGGGAACTAACTTTAGAAATTATATATATTGAAAGACTAGTGAATCTAGAGTGACAACTAAAAAACCTCAAGTCCAAGTCTCGCAAAATCTTGAATTGCAAGTGATTTTAGTTGTTTCTTTATTTGGTACACCACTTAAATTTTTTTATAACAATCTTGAGTGCTTTATCCAAATAGACTTACGGTAAGGAAAAATGATTTGTCATATTTATTACCACACCTTTTAAGCTTTGAATCATTTTATAGGCAACATACATCTCAGGTTTGCTTGAAAATATATACTACTTATTAGCTCTATAAATCCTTAAAGGAGTTAACAAAAATCCTAGCCTTATCTTCTCAATCCATCATATTTCATAACGATTTCATTCACTATGAATTGATAGATGATGACTTTTAAGATATACAAGAATAAAAACCTCTCCTATATCAAATATCGGTGCCCCTAACGAGAGTAAAATTCTTATAACTTTATGCAATGTTGTTAAACATTTAAAGAAGCCATATTGAATAGGTTATAAATTAATGTTCTAAAATACTAAAGCTCTCAATAGCACCTAATTTGACAATTCCAGTTATATCCCCTTGATCATTTCTAATACAGACTTGAATGTCTGTTTAATCTTGAGAACCAATAAGCAATGAATAGAAATGCCAAAGTCTATTCAACACATAAGATAAGGTTTCATATGCAAGTCTAGCTTGTTAAATACCAAAGTGAGAAGCCATATTTCCTTTATACTTTATGTGGTGATGTATTTGGAATATATTTTTTTCTATATGTTAAAATTTCCTAAAAAATATCAAAAGAATTTCTAAGCCTGATTCTTTTGTGGTTTAGGCGAACATATGTTACAAATAAACCTTAGTACCAACTTTAACTTCTTTCTTTAAGGAAAAAAACATTAATAAGTACAATTTGTATTTTCTTACTTAACTCATTTTCATAAAAAAAAAAAAACATGCGGTTAGAAATTAGGTTATTAAGAGTTCAATATCTACCCTTATAAGTATTATAACCCACTATGTACCTACTGTATAATGTCTCAAATGGTATCAAATGCACAAGTAAATCCTTTAATATTTTAAATTTTGTGCATTGGATCATTTAGTGTACTCACTAGCGTTCATTTATTCTTTATTAAGAAATAGTCAACAAAAATTTAAAGTCTATTCCTTTTGTAAGTTTCAAAACAATCCTTAAGGAACTTTCCTAATTATTTCCTCATTAAACATAATTCCCTTGAATGTTGCAAAACACTACCATAATACTTATGTAAATTAAGGTTACTCCTACTTTTCAAAATCCCAATTAAACCTTAGAGGGATATTGATTTGCAAAAGTTGAAGTGTTTCCTTTCTTTATCAAAAATTCATGCAAACTTGAATAAAAAGTATTCTTAAATACACAATAATGTAATTAAATAATATTTAACAATAACTAATTTAATAATAAAACATGCTCGAAATTAACCTTAAGTATTTATAAAAATACTTTATATTTAAACTCAATGAGGACAACAAGATACCTAGCACAACATTGATAGCCTTCATTTGGGCCGACAATATCAACTGGCAAGTGGTACTTTCAATGTGGTAATTAAACATTGATAACAAATCCTGTCAAGTGAAAGCTTTCCTTTGGGCCGACAATCACTCACATGGCAAAACTTTATATTATCCATGTTTATCACCATCTAACTATATGCAAACTTGTTATTTGGCCAAACTGAAGTCTTCCTTTGGGCCGACCACAGATCGCATAAACACACATGCCCACAAACATCTGATAATTTTGAAAGATATCAATATGATAAATCAGAGGCTACTTTGGCAGCATAAATTCATCAAATGAACACCAACCAAAACAATCAGACAATTATGCAACATATGTAACTTTAATTATTATTAATTTTATCTTTATGAAAATAAAATTACCAAAAATATTTTCAAAATTAATAATAATATCTTTATATGCATAATTTAATAATGGAAAAATTCCTCTAAACAATTTATAAATCCAGGAAGAAGAATCAAACTGGATTGCCTAAATAGGAATTTTATTGATATTTTAACTAATCAACAATTCAACATAGGCTACGGATCACTAATTGTAGCACACAATATTTAAACATCAATAATTCATTCCATAATAGTAAGTGTATTTGTTATTTGGCCAAATTGTGACCTTCCTTTGGGTCGATCACAATTCTCATAAACAACAACATACACTAAAAAATCCATAAAATATTGTTTTCTAATGAAAATAAATTTTTAGTAATTAACAACAATATTTTCTTCCATCAAAACATTAATAGAAATTAAAAATTATGGCAAGTATTGATAAAATATAAATTTATTCACCATAATAATCAACCTTTAATAAACACAATATAAATGTATTCCCAAAAGAATGTTATAAAATAATTCTAGGAAGCTATAAACATCTTTAGGTTGCTATGGGCTAAGGCCCAATGAAACATTAACGGTGCTAGGGAGGGAACCCTAGCACCATGTCCTCAAGTTTTTATACCGCAAGCTACATAGCACTGGAGTGATATGTATTGGAGTGCCGTTTATAACTTAGCGGCATTGGAGTGCTGCAAGCCGCAAATAAAGTTTTATGTATACATACATAGAGATATATATATATAGATATATATATATCTCGTTTTTTAATCCAAAACATCGCATATCATAATTGATTAATAAAACGAAGAATATAGTAAACTTTATCCAATCAAGCCGGCATAAATTTGAATAAATTTCAAACTAAATTATGTAAAATTTGTCCAACAATTCATCCATCCAAATAATTCTAAAGATCTAGTAATCATCCATGCAAAACTTACTCTGATACCATTTGTTGGAAAATTTAAACAAATCCTAATTCATGATTATTCTAAAATAAAAGCGATAAAATTCTAAAACAATCAATAAAGAGATTACAATTACTTTGAACAATTAGATAGATTGACCATGATCTGCAAGAAGTTGTGTGATTTGTAGTTTTCCTCAACTATGCAACCAAACCAAATATGAGCAATACTCTCTATTTGATGGGGAACGGGAGGCTCAAGAAGCATAGTGTATTGGGGACCATAACCATATATTTATAGGTTAATCCTAGGGTTTCCCATAATCCTCTAGGATTAATGGGCTGGTTTCTACTTAGCAAGCTACACCACTAAATGGGAAGTCATGGGTCATAATCAAGATCACTCATATGCCCATTAGCTCAAATATAATTGCTCTTTAATTTGTTACCCACATATGAATTAATTATTAAATTAATTCCAACAAATAAATGTTAGAGATAGAAAAAATATATGTAAAATATTAAAGATGGCAACGGTGTGTGGTAGGAGTCACGATGCCCTCTCCACAAAATTTTTAATTTTCATCTCCAACCCATTCTCCAATTTTGGGAAGAATCGTGTCCAAGTTCAAGAATCCTCATTTGGGGGTGAGGATCATCACGAGAACAATTATTAGTTTAATAATTATTTTTAGTATTTAAAAAAATAAGAAACAATAAAGGTATATAATTTTACTAAAAAATTATTGTTTAGATTAAAATTTCTTCCTAATTTAGTAAAATAATTAATAAAATATATATTAATTATTTAGAAAATAGAATGTGAGATAGGACAAGATGCGATTCATTACGTGTTCTTAAAGTGGGGACTCGATCCTACAAAAAATTTTGTCTACTCTAATGTAGAGACATGAAAATAAAAATTCAAAGAAATAAGAAAAACTTTTGAAAGATAAATTTTAGACAGTTTAAATTTTACAGAGTTACAGAAGTTAGAAAAAACAAATTAGCGAGAGAAAAGTTAAAGTGAAAAATAGAAAATTTTTGAGAGACTAAAGTTGAGAGCAAAAATACATGTTAAATAAAGAAAAAACAATTATAGTGCGCACACAATTTGGACAAGAAGAAGTTGAAAATATATTTGTTACACAAAATAAATAAATAGAAAGATAAAGAAAAGTTACAAGTGAAAGGAAATTGAAAAAAAAACACTTAGATAGAGAAAACTTGAAGATATATTTCTAAGGAAAAAAAATAAATTAGTCAGAGAAAGAAAACATATAAAATGTCAAATTTGAGGATGAGAAACATTCGAAAAAATATTAATTTTTTAGAGAAAAAGGAAAGTGATATATTAGAAAAAAGGAAAGTGATATAAATATATACAATGAAAAATTTAGAGAGATAAAAGAATTTTTTTTAGAGAGATAGATTTTAAGTAGAAAAATATTTTAGATGAGGAAAAAAATTATTAAGGAGAAATATGTCCAAGAAAACAAAAGCTGAGCACGAGAAGAAAAAAAAAAGATTTTGAAAAACAAAAACGTGTTTTTTAAAATCGACGCATAGTGATCCGTTACTTATAGATTTTAGCAAGCTTGAAGAAAAGAAGTCAAGGTCTTTAGAGATAATAAAAGTTGAAATTTGCATGACTTATTCGGGTCGATGTGGTTTAGAATATGAAAGGATTTCACACACGTATGCGATTTAAAATGAGATGGCTCTAATGGCTCTAATGTTTGGGCTTTGAGTTCTTACAATGACTATGCAGTTCATGATTTCATTTGTTTGAGGACATTTCTCTGTGTGCTATATTTCATGAGGATTATAATTGGATTGTTTGGTTTGTGTTTGTATTATTTATGAAAAATATATGCACATAAAGACATATTTTAATTTTCAGAAATGAAGTATTTAGGAGGAAACATAACATAATTAGAGGAATTAAAGTGATTGTCGCAATTTTCTTATATAAAGAAAGTTTTGTTTGTTCTGTCCAATTTTTAAGATTTTTTTTTTTTTTTTTTTTAAGTTTGAATTTTTAGTCAATTTGGAGGGTAAGGAGATCATTGAAGAGAGATGTGTATAAGAGACAGGCATATACATTATTGCAGCATGCGTCGAGGGTCAAATTCATTGGTTAAACGAAATAAAAAACAGATCATATACTGTCACACATTGTCAAATGATAAGAATAAATGGAAAGTAAAATGGAGACATNAAGTTTGAATTTTTAGTCAATTTGGAGGGTAAGGAGATCATTGAAGAGCTGAGAAGAGATAATTTCAAGGTTAAGGATCGTGAAGGTCACTTCGGGATGTACAACTGACGCGCCAAGCTTAGTTTCTTCTCCTATCCCTTTTGTCTACTTTTGTTACGAAACTTTCCTGGGATTTTATTGTTTTAGTTTGGAAATGAGTAATTAAACTTTTATCTTCTAGATTGTATTATTAGTCTTTGATAGCTAATTAAATGTTTGACTGCTTATTTGCTGATGTGTTCGGGCGTCTAATAAAGCTAGCTTAATATTTTTGTTACATGAGCTCAACTTGGGTAATACCCCGGTTGCTTGTGGAGCGGGTCAGAAAGGTATGGTAGAGTTTTTATGCTATGTTCTTTTTTAGTGCATTGTATTTTGGGTCTCTCGGGTAGATTCTTTAAATGCACTAATGTTGGTTTTATGAGATGAGATTTCTCTATATTGTGATTACTTTGATTCTATTAGTGTAAATCAGATCGATCGAACCACTATAAACGTTGGGTATCTTCCTCTTTTCTTTACTCTTTACTTGTTTTGTTCCTGATAATGATTCTGTTAACCATATTTTGTATCTTAACTACTAAGTAGTTATGCAGTTTGTTTGTTATTAACAAATTGATATTGATTTGTAGGAATTCATTTTTCAATTATGGTATCAGAGCAAATCTCTTGACCGACTGTGTGCTCTTCGATCGCTTATTCCATTTTTTTTTCCGACTGAAATTGCAGTCGTCTCCTTCAGTGGACATCTTCACCAATTAATTCATGGCAAATCTTGAAACACCGGCCATTACTCCTGATGCAGCCATCATAGTTTCTGATACTGCAGTCATTGAATCACAATTGAATCCTTACACCATTCACCATTCTACTGTTACTACCACTGTATTGGTTAACCAACAACTACTTGGAGCAAACAATTTCAATTCATGGTGTAGATCGATGCTTTATTGCACTTTCTGGAAAAAATAAAGTTGGTTTTGTTGATGGCACTATTAAGAAACCCGTAGGAAATCTTCTCACCACTTGGAAATGCAACAACGATATTGTCACATCCTGGATTATCAATTCTGTCTCGAAAGAAATAGCGGCCAGCATCGTTTACACTGGTTCAGCAAAGGAGATATGGGATGAATTAAAGGAACGATTTCAGCAGAGCAACGCCCCATGGATCTTTCAGCTTCTGTAGGATTTGGTCACCACAGTACAAGGATATTTGTCAATTGAATCTTATTATACTAAATTGAAAACTATTTGGCAAGAACTTCTTGAATATCGCCCATCAATTGACTGTAAATGCACTGGATTGAGATCTCTCTTGGAACATCTTCGATCGGAGTATGTAATGATCTTCCTCATGGGCCTCAATGATTCCTATACCAATGTTAGGGCTCAAATACTGCTTATGGATCCAGTTCCCTCAATCAACAAAGTTTTCTCTCTACTCATCCAGGAAGAACGTCAACGTATGATTGGTAATAATTATGCTTCCTCTCTTGATTCATCTTCTCTGGCCATAGTTGTTGCTGATACATCTGAGAAGTCTTACACACACCATTTTCGGAGGAAAGATAATCGTTCCTACTGTACACACTATGGACTTAGGGGCGATGTAATTGATCGATGTTTCTCAAGGCCGGCCATCGATCTAGTCAGTCCAATTCTTCTTCAACTCACTCTTTTGGTACCAATGCAGTTAATCACGTTTCTGCGGCCTCTTCCCCTGCCACTCAACATACCACCACCTCCCCTGGATTTTTTGCCACCTTGAATTCGATCCAATCAGTATTCTCAACTGATGGATATGCTTCAATCTCATCTCAAGGTTGCCAAAGATGATAATTCAACAGCTTCAATATCTCATGTTGCAGGTACTTGTTTCGCAGTTTACTCCAATATTACTCATAATGAATCTTGGATAATTGATTCAGGTGCATCTAGCCACATTTGTCATCAGCGATCTCTTTTGGTTTCTCATATTAGTGTTATTTTGCCCACAAGCTCACAGATTACTGTTGATTATATTGGCAACATCCGGTTATCATATGACTTTTCTTCAAGATGTCCTCTTTATCCACAATTCACATATAATCTTCTCTCTGTGAGTGTCATACTTCAACATGGATGTTTTTTCATTGAATTTTCTGGTGCTTCTTGTATTATTCAGGACAAATCACTATGCAAGATGATTGGCGGGGCCGACTGCATACATGGGCTTTATAGACTTTCATTACCTTTGCATACTAATCTTGGTAATAAGGATGTTCCAGCACTTACTTTCCAACTATAGCTGATACTTGGCACAAACGACTTGTACATCCCTCCCCTGCTCGTCTTGCCTCATTAAAGCATCCATTGCATCTTTCTGAATGATGTACTTCTACTATTTGTCGTATTTATCCGTTGGCTAAGCAACGTCGACTTTCATTTCCTGCTTATAATCATGTATCTAATTCTATTTTTGACTTGATACATTGTGATATTTGGGGTCCTTTTAACATTCCTACATCTGGTTATAAATATTTTTTTACATTGGTTGATGATTGTTCTCGCTTTACTTGGGTATATCTCATGCATCACAAGTCTGTTGTTTTGACTATAGTTCGTCGATTTTTCTCCATGATTGAAACTCAGTTCTCTGAGGTCATTAAAGTTTTTCGTTCTGATAATGCTGCAGAGCTTCAGTTTACTAAGTTTTTTGCATTAAAAGGAACTTTACATCAGTTTTCTTGTGTTGCTCGTCCAGAACAGAATTCAGTAGTCGAGCGTAAATATCAACATATTCTTAATGTTGCTCGGGCCTTATTTTTTCAATTACGTGTTCCTATTATGTTTCATTTGGCCAAGATTTCGATTATGCATCTCTTCGGGTATTTGGTTGTCTTGCTTATGCATCCACTTTGTCTTTACATCGAACAAAGTTTGATCCACGGGCTCGTCCTTGTGTTTTTATGGGCTATCCAGCTGGGGTTAAGGTCTATCGATTATATGATATCACCAAGAAACAGATGTTCATATCACGTGATGTCTACTTCTTTGAAGATTTGTTTCCATTCCACACTTTGCCTTTATCTGATGAATATTTTATTGCAGATTTCTTGGCTGATTTTGTTCTACCATCTGCTGCTTCTGATGTGGCACCTATTAGTCCTATTCAAGATACATCAGTTCCTCCAATGGATAGTACTACAGCTGATGTGCCTGCTGTTACCTCTGTTCCCGCTATTGTACCTCTTAATACACAGTCGTCTGCTCTTTCATTTGATGATGCATCGATTGCTCCAATTTTTTATAACAATTTGTCTACTGCACCTTTTTATTTCCTTACCTGCAGCATCTGATTCTTTACCTGACATCACACCAACTGCTGCCCTTGTTGACCCGCCTACTACTGCACCAACTGTTGCGTCTAATGCACATAGTGATGCTGGTACCGTGCCGTCTACTACAGATGATGTCGTGCCACCTGCTGTTACACATCCTATGGTGTCTACTCCACGTAGATCTCACCGATCGCGCAACCCTCCTTGTTTGAAGGATTTCCATTGCAACCTTTTATTAAATTCTTTTTAAGTCCACAACTACATCTCCTGCTTCTCATCCTTCGGAGAATTTTATTTCTTATGATCACTTATCTACTGATTAACGTCATTTGTGCTTAATGTTTCTACTGAATTTGAGCCAATTTATTTTCATCAGGCCACCCAATTTCCCCATTGGCGCCAAGCAAGGAATGATGAGATAGCTGCTGTAGAGCATACCAATACTTGGTTGGTGGTTCCTCTGCCTTTTGGGCACCGTGCCATTGGATGTAAATAGGTGTATCGTGTCAAATATAAGGCTGATGGCACAGTAGATCGATACAAGGCGTGTCTTGTTACCAAAGGTTATAATCAACAAGAAGGTATGGATTTCATTGACACTTTTTCTCCTGTTGTCAAGATTGTGACTGTCAAAACATTATTAACTTTAGTTGCTTCGTATTGCTGGCCTTTGGCCCAAATGGATGTTAATAATGCTTTTTTCAATGGAGATTTATTTGAAGAAGTCTATATGACTTTACCTCTTGGTTATAAATCTTCTTCTTCTAGTCAAGGGGCATCTCTTGTTTGCAAACTCAACCAATCAATTTATGGCTTAAAGCAAGCTTCTTAACAATGGTTTACCAAGTCCTCTCATGCTTTGCTTTCTAGTGGTTTTATTCAATCTCAGGCTAATTATTCCTTGTTTACACGAGGGGCTGGCTCTTCATTTGTTGCTTTATTGGTTTATGTTGACGATATCATTTTAACTGGACCATCTTCACATGAAATTACTTTTGTCAAGGATATTCTTCAGTTTCATTTTCAGTGATTTGAGGTCTGTAAAGTATTTTTTGGGTATCGAGCTTTCTCGTTCTTCTCAAGGTATTTTTTTTTTGTCACAGAGGAAATATTGTCTTCAAATCCTTGAGGATACTGGTACTCCTCTATCTACTAAGGATGCTACTACTTATCGTCGTTTACTCGGGCATTTGCTTTATCTGTAGATTTCTCGCCCGGATATTTCTTTTTCAGTTCATAAACTTAGCCAGTTTTTACAACAGCCATGCACTAATCATCTTGTTGTTGTTCATCACTTGTCGCGCGATATCTTAAAGCTGCTCCTGGCCAAGGGATTTTGTTACGAAAATCCTCCTCATTTCATCTTCGTGCTTTTGTAGATGCTGACTGGGGTTCTTGTCCTGATACACGTCGATCCATTACTGGTTTCTGTTAGTTAACTCAAAGCTACAAATACAAAGTTTGAATGTTAGTTTTGAATTCGTTTGGTCAAAGACCTAGTTTTTAGGAAGTTGTTGATATTCC
>NW_019104558.1:0-10737 GCF_001995035.1 Momordica charantia | reverse complement strand
TTAGCATCATAGTATGTATTTATATGGAGCACTAATGAATGAAATTATCACTTCCCCCACTTTCTTATTTCTCTCTCAATAAGTACATCAACAGTTTCTGTGTTTTTTTGGGTGACTCTTTGATTTCATGGAAATCCAAGAAACAACCTAATGTTTCTTGTTTGTCTGCTGAGGCTGAATATCGTGCTTTGGCTGGTGTGACTAGTGAGCTATTATGGATTCAACAGTTACTCTTTGATTTATGTGTTTCTTTTTCTCCACCACTAGTTGTCTACCGTGACAATTAGGTCGCCGTGTCCATTACCTCTAATCCTACATTCCACGAACGTACCAAGCACATCAGGATCAATTGCCATTTTGTTCGTGATAAAATCACTGATGGTTTCATAAAGCTACTACCTATTCGGTCTAGTCTTCAGCTTGCGACATGTTTACTAAAGCTTGCCTTCTACTACACTTCATTTTCTTATGTCCAAGATGGGTGTTTTTTACATTTACAGTCCATCTTGAGGGGCTAGTATTAGAGTTATCCATATTTTGTATCTTAACTACTTATAGTTAGGAAGTTTGTTATTAACAAATTCATATTGATTTGTATTTATATGTGACATCGATCACTGCAGAAATATTGAAGAGAATTAATTTTTCAATTATATAATTCTTCTCTCTATTTTACACGTATTAGCTTCTGGGATATTCTTATGCTTGTTGATTGAAGCTTGAATGTTGTTACTTAGTTGTTTGTGAACTGATTGGTTGCAAACAATATGGTATCAGAGCTTTGGTTTTCATACTTCTTTCGTTTACGGTGGTTTCATCTCTATTTATGATGGCAACGAAATTTGAGGTAAAACGAATTGATAGCAAAGGTGATTTCGATATGTGGAAGAAGAAAATGAGGGTACTCTTAGTCCAACAAATGGTTTCAAAGGTCCTTGATGAAAGTCACTAATGTGAAGATAGTTTATCACCTTATGAAATCTTTGAACGAAAGGAAATTGTATTAAGTACAATTATACTCTACCTGGTTGATAATATCCTACGCCAAGTTCATGAAGGAAAGACAACTCGGAATGTATGAAAACAATTAGATTCTATTTATCTTACCAAGTCACTTACAAATAAGCTGAACATAAAGGAAAAATTATTTGGATTCAAAATGGGTCTAAAGATTTAGACAGAACCTTGATGAGTTTAATCGAATTGTAATACGCCTTAGTGATATTGATATGAAATGATGTCATATAAAAACAAAGTTATCATTCTCTTGAATTCACTTCCCGACTCTTTCAACGATGTTAAATTGACCATAAAGTATAGGAGAGATAGCTTAACCTTAGACATCGTGTTAAATGAACTAAGAACAAGAGGCCTTGAGATGAAAAAGAATAAAATTAAAGATTATGAAGCATTGATGGTTAGAGATCGTACGAATAAGAAATTTGGCAAGAATAGTAATCGTGCAAGGTCAGAATCTCAAGGGAGAGTTAAGAAACGTTTTTACAGTCGTAAAGAAGGGCAGATAAGGAAAAATTTGCTATGAACTTAAGAACAAAAGAAGAAATGAATCTAAGAAGGAAGAAGAGTCACACAATTTAAATGTAAGTGAAAATTATGAGACTGCTGGAGTTCTTATGGGTTCTTATGGCAATTTTGAGTTTGAATGGATATTAGATTCCTGTGCTCATTTCATATGACTCATTAAAAGTAAAGTCTTCTTGGAAAATCATCCATACGCTCACTAGATATTAGTGGTATTGTATATATGGAAAGAGTACCAGAGTATTTGTTGACGGAGAAATTTCAACTAATCACTAAATGCCACATCACAAATTAAAATTATATTTAGGACCAATCACAAATTTACACGTGTGCTAAATTAATTTTTAAATCAAGAAATCAAATTGTACAACGTGTCTCTCCTATGGTTGTCCAGATGAAATCAACTAATTGGATCAAAACCCATCAAGAGACTGGGCCCAAGCCCATGACCCATAAAAGACCCACCAAGACTCTATAAATAGAGGTGTCACCCTCATTTAATGGGGGAACAAGAAGACAGAAGAAAGAAGAAGAGCTAGAAGAAAGGGAAATTCAGAAGAAGAAAGAAGAGAGGAGAAGAAGGGTTGGAAGAGATCCAAAAGAACTGGAGATTCAGAGCACTAAGAATCATCTACAATCATCCAGAGTCAAGCGAAACATCCAAAGCCAACAAGACGTGACGAATTCAAGACCCGAAGAGTTCGAGACTTCAAGAACATTGAATCTTCTCTCCCCAAGCAACATTACTTGAAGAATTCATCAAACTACAAAGTCCTCATCAAATTGGCAGAAGAACTTCAACAAGCTGCAAAGCCGAAAAACTTCACAAGCTACAAAGCCAAAGCACTTCACAATCTGCATAGCCGAAGAACTTCACAAGCTGCAAAGCCGAAGAACTTCAACAAGCTGCAAAGCCGAATAACTTCACAAGTTGTGAAGCCGAATAACTTCAACAAGCTACAAAGCCGAAAAATTTCACCAGCTGCAAAACCGAAGCACTTTACAAGCTACAAAGCCGAAGAACTCCACGAGTGGCAAAGCCGAAGAACTCCAACAAGTTGCAAAACCAAAGAACTTCACAAGCTGCGAAGGCGAAGAACTTTACCAGCTGCAAAGCTGAAGCATTTCACAAGCTACAAAGCCGAAGAACTCCATGAGCGCAAAGCCAAAGACTTCAAAGACTCTTCAATAAGCTCAAAGCCGAAGACTTCACAAAACCTTCGTCAAGCTACAAGCCACATAACTTTATCAACAAGTCAAAGTCTTCAACAAGCTCGAAGTCGAAGACTTCAAAGATCCTTCGTCATGTAAGAAATTGAAGGCATCAACCATTGATTCAAGAACAAGTTCACAAGCCCTTGAGAGGATTATACATTAGAGATTGTAACACCCACATACATAAATACAGATACAAGTTCATAAATTCGAGTTTTCTCTTATTGAATTTCTCGTCGAACAGTATCCTTTGGAAAAAGGTCACCATTTATCAAAAAGGAGTTCTTGACTATGTTCATGCAGATTTATGAGGACCAGAGAAAAATCCAACTATAGGAGGAGCAAGGTATTTTCTTTTAGTTATTGATGATTACTCTCGAAGAGTATAGACCTATTTCTATAATCCCAAAGATGAAATTTTTAAGTTTGTGGAATGAAAAATTTTGGTTGAAAAAAAAAACTTTTAAGGGAGGTGAAATCTTAAAGAACTGATAATGGGTTGGAGTTTCTCAGCATGGAATTCAAATAATTTTGTAATAAGGAAGGGATACGAAGGAATTTGACAATAAAGGGAACGCCACAGCAGAATGGGCTTCATCGAAAAAAATGAATAGAAACTTCATAAAAAGAGTAAGATACCTAATGTCCAATGCCAACCTGCCAAATATTTTTTGGGGTGAGGCTTTGATGACAGCAACTTAACTTGTGAATTGGAGTCCATCAATAGCTATTGAACTTAAAAGTCCAATTGAAAGGTGGTCAAATCATCACCCTCCTTATTTGAGTCATTTAAGAGGGTTTGGATGTACTGCATATGCACATAGTAATGAAGGAAAACTTGATCATAGAGCAAAAATTGTTTGTTTCTTAGATACCCATAAGGAATAAAAGGTTATAGACTATGGTGCATTGAAAAAGGTGAAGAAAATGCTTGATAATTCGACATGTGTAACCTTTGATGAAGCAAAAATAGCTTATGAAACTTCAAGTGCAGACCTAGAAGTTGATGACAATAATGGAAACACTCTTGAACTAGAGCTTGGATTGCCAAAATCTACTAGTGAGAACCAAACTCAATGAAACAAGAATTCTATTTTAACACACAACCACGACAACAAACCAATGAAGAAATAATATTATTCAGAAAAACAAAGGGTTTTAGAAAGCCTGTGTATGGGTTGAGGTGTGTTGGCGAACACTGTCCTTAGAGAAGATGTGCCCCCACCTGCACTGAGTTGTTTGGCACTTCACTCCTAAGATACAACACTCTTCAAGAGACCTTGTGTGCAACTAAGCTCTCTCACGAATCTCACCCAACTTGTATGCTCATAAAAGACAAAGGGAAGGTTTTGGAGAAAATATGTGAAGCTTGTGTTTACTTTTCCTCTACAACCTTCTTATACAACAATTGAATAAACTAAAAATAGGTTTTCTAATTTAAAACTTAAGAACTTTTCTAACTCACTCCTAGAGACCAAATCTAATTTTCTATTAAAAGAATAATCAATTAGTTAGAAAATCTTTTAATTTTTCAATTTAATCAAGAGATAAATGCAAAGTGAGAATTCAACCTCTGAAATTCAGCCTGAAGTATCTCTTTCATTACAGAACTATCATCTTACTCATAATAGGGAAAGGAGATAAACAAGGCCACCACCTAGGTATGCAAGTGCATACATTGTTCACTATGCATTGGATGTTGAAATGGAAAGTGCAGACATTGAACCAATGTCATTTACAGAAGCAATGAGTTCCATTGATTCAGATAAGTAGAAATTAGCCAGGGAAGAAGAAATTGAATAACTTTATAAAAATAACACTTGGGAACTAGTAGGAAGGCCTCCAAAGAAAAAATTGATTGGGTGCAAATGGATTTACAAATTAAAACAAAATGTACACCCATCTCAACCAATTTGTTACAAAGCTAGACTAGTGACAATGTTGGAAATTAAACATGTATTATTCTAGATACATTATGCATATGCATTCCTAGGTACATGAACTAGTACATTCATGTATTTAGTTTTAAGATGAGTTAATGGTGTTCATGTATATATACGTTCATAGGATGTTTATGGATCTAGATTCTTCCATGGAGTCCTATAAATAGGATGTTCATTTGTTGTATTTCAAGCAAGTGTGTGGAGAAAAAAAACAAGAGAGTTTGAGAGAGTTTGTGAACCAAGTGTGTATTTTGTGAGAAATTTCAATACAAGAAAGTTGTTTATTCTCAAACAAGTCTTGTTGATCCTAATTTAGCAAGTGTCCATCACACGCTTCCAACAAAGTGGTATTAGAGCTTGAGTTTGAAAAGAGTTCTTTTTTGCAAATGGTAAACAAGAATTTGGTTCATTTCCAAGTGCCTCGTCTTACCAAAGAAAATTATGGCAGTTGGTGTATTCGTATGAAGGCTTTACTTGGTTCACAAGATGCATGGGAGATTGTTGATAGAGGCTATGAAGAACCGGCAGAGGATGTGATTTTGAATCAAGCTCAACGAGAAACTTTGCAAAATACCAGAAAGAAAGACCAAAAGGCTCTCACAATTATTCATCAAACCATTGATGATACAAATTTTGAGAAGATTTCTGGAGCAACCACCGCAATGCAAGCATGGCAAATTTTGGAGAATACTTATAAAGGAGTTGATCGGGTCAAGAAAGTCCGACTTAAAAAATTGAGAGGTGATTATGAAGCATTGCATATGAAGGAGTCTGAATCAATTTCATATTACACTTCAAGGTTGCTTGCCGTGGTAAATGAAATGAAGAGGTATAGTGAGACGATAAATGATGAGCAAGTAGTTGAAAAGATACTTCGCTCATTGGATGAAAAATTTAATTTCATCGTTGTAGCAATTGAAGAATCAAAGGATTTGAGTACATTGTCCGTTGATCAACTTATGGGTACTTTGCAAGCCCATGAAGAGAAGCTTTTCAAGAAGAGCAAACAGGCAACCGAACAACTCTTTCAATCAAAGTTGCAGTTGAATGATAAAGAAGATAGCCAAGAAAGAGGTTATCGAGGTCATGGTCGTGGTCGTGTAGAAGTCGTGGACGTGGTGACTTCAGAGGTCGTGGACGAGGAAACTTTGGTCAAAGAAAGTTTGATGGGAGTAATTTCAACTCCAGTTCGTCAAGAGGTCGTGGCAAACAAAATTATTCGAGGTCGTATGGAGGAAAGTCAAATGATGATAGAAGGTATGACAAAAGCCGAGCTGAATGTTATAATTGTCATAAATTCGGTCATTATTCATGGGAGTGCAGAAATAAAGTAGAAGAAAATGTAAATTACGCTGAAGAAGATGTTAAAAGTAGTGAGCCATCATTGCTTTTAGCATGTAGAGATGAAGAAACATGTGAGAACAGTTTGTAGTATCTTGATAGTGGTGCAAGCAACCACATGTGCGGAAGTAAATCCATGTTCGTGGAATTGGATGAATCTATTGGTGGCAATATCATATTTGGTGATGCTACAAAAATTCCTGTAAAAGGAAAAGGTAAGATTTTGATCGATTTGAATAATGGGAAGCATGAGTTTATCTCTAATGACTATTATATGCCAAATATGAAGAACAATATTTTGAGTTTGGGACAACTCTTATAGAAAGGCTATAATATTTTAATGAAAGATTATAGTCTTTCAATATGGGATCATCGTGACAATATGATTGTTAAAGTTCGAATGACAAAGAATAAAATGTTTCCATTAAACATTCAAACTGATGTTGCAAAATGTTTGAAGTCGTGTTTGAAAGATTCATCCTGGATTTGGCACTTAAGACTTGGGCATTTGAACTTTGATGGCTTGAGATTATTAGCGAGGAAGGGCATGGTGAAAGGATTGTCATATGTCAAGCATCCAGATCAACTTTGTGAAGGATGTCTGCTTGGCAGCAATCAAGAAAGAGTTTCCACAAAAATCTTCTTTGGAAGCAAAGAGACCATTAGAGCTTGTTCACACTAATCTTTGTGGACCTATCAAGCCAAGTTATTTCGGTAAGAATAATTATTTCTTATTATTCATTGATGATTTCAGCCGAAAAAACTTGGGTTTATTTTGTCAAGGAGAAATCAGAAGTATTTGGCATGTTCAAGAGATTCAAAGTTCTTGTTGAAAAAGAAAGTGGTCTTTATATAAAAGCTTTGAGATCTGACAGGGGAGGAGAATTCACTTCGAATGAATTCAAAGATTTTTGTGCAGAAAATGGAATTCGTCGGCCTATGACAGTTCCATGGACTCCACAGCAAAATGGTGTTGTCGGGAAGAAGAATAGAACTATACTTAACATGGCTCGGAGCATGTTGAAGAGTAAGAAGATGCTAGAAGAGTTTTGGGCACAAGATGATGAATGTGTTGTTTATTTGTCCAATCGTTATCCCACTAGAAGTGTATGGAGTAAAACTCTGCAAGAAGCATGGACCGGAAGAAAGCCATGTATTTCTCATTTGAGGGTTTTTGGGAGTATTGCCTATGCCCATGTACCAGATCAGAAGCGCAGTAAGCTCGATGATATAAGTGAGAAACATATTTTTGTTGGCTACGATGCAAGTTCCAAAGACTACAAGCTTTATAATCCTACTACAGAGAAGATGGTTGTAAGCAGAGATGTCGTGTTTGATGAAGAAGCTGCATGGAATTGGTGTGATAAACCAAAAGACTACAAGTATCTATTTTTTTCCAGAAGATAATGATGAAATTGGTGATATTGCTTCTCCATCAACCCCACCTCCATCACCAGTCACGCTAGTACAAACCACGCCTTCATCATCTACATCAAGTTCAACTGAAGCGACTCATCGCATGAGAAGTTTGCGGGACATATATGATGAAACTGAAGAGTTAAATGAAGGTTTTAATGATCTAACTCTCTTTTGTCTATTTGGTGACAATGAACCTTTAAATTTTGAAGAAGTTGTACAAGATGAAAACTAGAAGACCTCAATGGATGAAGATATAAAGGCTATAAAGAAGAACGACACATGGGAGCTTTTTACTCTTCCAAGTGGAAAGAAAGCAGTAGGTGTCAAATGGGTGTACAAGACAAAGAGAAACGAAATAGGAGAAGTGGGAAGACATAAAGCAAGATTAGTTGCGAAAGGCTACTCTCAGAGAAAAGGTGTTGATTATGATGAAGTATTTGCTCCTGTTGCTCGCTTGGAGACCATAAGATTGATGATTGCACTTGCTGCTCAAAATAGATGGAAAATTTTTCAGATGGATGTCAAATCGGAAATTTTGAATGGATATCTTGAAGAAGAAGTATATTTAGAACAACCTCTTTGTTATGTGGTGAAATGACAAGAGGATAAAGTTCTAAAGTTGAAGAAGGCACTGTATGGGTAGAAACAGGCTCCAAGGATGTGGAATAGCAGAATTGACAAATATTTCCATGACAATGGGTATTTAAGATGCCCACATGAACATTCTCTTTATACAAAACTAACGATCAAGGAGATATTTTGTTGGTTTGTCTATATGTTGATGACTTGATTTTTACAGAAAATTGTCCAAACATGTTTGACGAATTTAAGAAGGTCATGATCCAGGAATTTGAGATGACAGACATTGGCCTTATGTCATATTATCTTGGCATTGAGGTGAATTAATCGGAGGAAGGAAGTTTTATCTCTCAAGAACGATACATTAGAGAAATTCTTGAGAAATTCAAGATGTTCAATTTGAAACCAGTTGCCACTCCAATTGAAACTGGAATGAAATGTTAAAATATGAAGATGGAGATGTTGTTGATCCTTCACATTTTAAAAGCTTAATTGGGAGCCTGAGATATCTGACATGCACAAGGCCTGATATTCTTTTCAGTGTTGGATTGGTGAGTCGGTTTATGGAATTTCCTATAGCTACTCATTTAAAAGTAGCAAAGAGAATCCTTCGTTATCTCAAAGGGATGCTGGATTATGGATTATTTTATTCTTCATCTGGAGCATTCAAACTTGAAGGTTATTGTGATAGTGATTGGGCTGGAGATCTCAATGATCGAAAAAGCACAAGTGGATTTGTGTTCTTTATTGGCAATACTGCTTTTACATGGAGTTCTAAAAATCAGGCTATTGTGACACTATCTACTTGTGAGGCTAAATATGTTGCTGCATCATCATGTGTGTGTCATGCAGTTTGGTTGAGGAATTTGTTGAAGGTAATTGGAATTGTGCAAGAAGATGCAACTATGGTCCATGTGTTAAGTCAGCAATTGCTCTATGATACGAGATTTCACTTCATCAGAGAATGCATTTCAAGAAAGGAGATTCAAGTTGATTATGTGAAGACTGAAGATCAAATTGCGGATATCTTCACAAAGCCACTCAAAGTTGATGTCTTTAACAAACTGAGGAATTTACTTGGAGTTATGAGGAAGACATGTTTAAGGGGGATGTTGGAAATTAAACATGTATTATTCTAGATACATTATGCATATGCATTCCTAGGTACATGATACATGTACATGAACTAGTACATTCATGTATTTAGTTTTAAGATGAGTTAATTGTGTTCATGTATGTATAGGTTCATAGGATGTTTATGGATCTAGATTCTTCCCTGGAGTCCTATAAATAGGATGTTCATTTGTTGTATTTCAAGCAAGTGTGTGGAGAAGAAAAACAAGAGAGTTTGAGAGATTTTGTGAACCAAGTGTGTATTTTGTGAGAAATTTCAATACAAGAAAAGTTGTTTATTCTCAAACAAGTCTTGTTGATCCTAAATTAGCAAGTGTCCATCACACGCTTCCAACAGACAAGTGGATTTACCCCAGAGGGAGGGGTAGATTGTCGTGAAATTTTCTCACCTATTGTAAGGCATTCGTGGATAAGAACACTTTTGGCAATGGTCTTGGAGTATGATCTTGAACTCGACCAATTGGAACTATCTACATACAGCAACTAATGGGTTTTTCATCAAAAGGAATCGAGAAAAGGTATGCCTCCTCAAAATTAAAGTCTTTTTATGGTTTAAAGCAAGCATCTGGACAATGATACTAAACATTTGATTCCTTTATGATGTCTTGTGATCTTCAAATTAGATCGTTGCATTTACTTTAAACATATGTAGAATAAGCCTTTAATTTACTTACTTTTTTTTTATATAGATGATATGTTATTGGCATCAGTTGATAAGTTAGAAATTGAGAACTTGAGAACAAAAACTTAGTGAAGTTTTTGAAACGAAGGATCTAGGACATGCTAAAAGAATTTGGAATACACAGTGAGAAACAAAAAACTTGGTGTTACAAAACTTTTCCAACATTTATACTCACTGACGATGCTTGAAAGCTTTAAAATGTTGAATTGTAAAGTTGTATCAGCACCATTAGCAAATCACTTTAAATTATCCGTGAATCAATCTCCAAAAACTGAGGTGGAGAAAGTAGATATGGAAACTATTCCATATGCTAATGCAGTAAGGAGTCTTATGTACCTTATGGTATGTACGAGATCTAATTTGGCTCGTGGATAAAGTATGGTGAGTAGATACATATCCAACCCTGTAAAAGAACATTGGAGTTTTATGAAATGGCTTATGAGATATATCTAAGGCACAGTTACACACGGTCCAATGTATCTAAAAGAAGTATTGAATAGAAAGAACATTGGACAGCCAAGTAGACTATATGGCTCTTATAGAAGCTTTTTAAGAAGCATGATGGCTATTTGAGTTGATTACTGAATTATGTGAAGACTTACATGATCAAGCTATTGTATTTGTAACAGCCAAACTGCTGCGTATTTGACAAAAAAATCAACATATCATGAAAGGACGAAACATATTGATGTTTGGTTTCATTTTATCAAAGACATGGTTGCTGAAGGAAGGTAAAACTTGAAAAGATATCTACTAAAAAGAACGCTGCTGATCCCTTTATAAAATCGCTACCCGTTAATAAACTTGAGAGTTGCTTAAAAACACTCAAAGTTGGTAGAGAGATGGTGGTAGAGTTTTTATGCTCTGTTCTTCTTTTCTTTC
>NW_019104557.1:979270-1016532 GCF_001995035.1 Momordica charantia | reverse complement strand
GAATAAGACAGCGGAGAAATGGAAGCTTCCTCAGCAGTAAGATGATGACGCCAAGGAGAATCAGTCAACATCCTTCAACTCCTTCTTCGATGAGAAAAGGTAGGGAGTGTTCTCTAATTTCGATGCCCAACTTGAGATTCTGTATTAGGGCTTCTGTTGCGGCTGGGCATTATTCTGCTATTTATATCGGGCCCTTAAAATTAGGGTAGCACCTTGAAGCTATACGAACACGGTAAAACTAGTGCAAATCAATTACTACACAGTCACATGTGCTAGAGCATCCGACAGACACCAGGCTCCAGCATCACAACTCTTTCAGTTAGGGTCCTGCATAGTCATCCCAGATTCTTCAATTCCTGTTCAGAAGCATTAAAAATTAACTTCAACTTCAATCAAATTACAGATATTAAGAATTCTAACGGCACGGAACTCAAGCTTGATAATTTCTATTGATTTCTCGCTAATTCGACAAGGACTCTCACATTTACACGTCATTATTACCCAGATTATGCCACAAAACACTCTTTATGGAGAGTTATCAATTTGCAATGTAGGGTATTTTGGGATAAAACGTGGTCAAACTTGAAAAAAACTAACAGATTCCCACAAGGAACTATGCGTCTGGCACCTTTTAACCTTACTGATCAAAACGAACCTTTTTTATATGCTTCAAGCAACGCATATCATGCAATGAGGGTCAACCGAAAAAAGAAGGGGGTCTCCACTTCAACGTGTGGATTATCAAGTTTCATGAGGAAGTAGAACATGTAGAGAAACAAACTTCAAGGGAACATGAAGACACCAAACATGAGAGCTCCAATTTAGGGGTTATTTAGGGTTTGAGTCTTAAAGTAGTGTTTTCATGTAATTAATCTTGTAACTTTCTTCTGGACTTCATGTATAATTTATTTAACAGGTCCTAGGACAAAGAATGGGGTTTTTATGCACTTTAGATCCCCATTTAAAGAAGCCCCCTCAATTTTACAACTTAGTTATGCTCTATTGTAACTAGTTTAGTCTAGATTTAGTTAAAGTCTTTTTCCTTTTATTTTAGGGAAAATCAAGTTGCCTATTTATAGGCTTCTTCTTGTACATTTGAGAGGTTGGATTATTGATGAATGAAAATAGCCCTTGAGCTTTCTTCTTTACTTCCAATACCCTGAGCATTGGTGCATCTTGATCTATGTTGGAACTTTCACTACCATAAAAAGAGAAGAGACACGTGCAAGCGTACGCGGCCACAAAATACTTGGGAGTAATTCAAGGTCGAATCCTCAAGGACTTGTGCTTTCAAAATCAATTAATGGAGTGAAATGGTTCAAGAATGCAATTGTGATTTATGAAGAAAAATGGTGGCAATTGTTGTTGTTTGGGGCTTCAAATATCAATCAATTTTATAAAACACAACATCTCTACTTCCTACCTTAGTTTTGATGGAAAAATGGAAGATACATAAGATACTATTGTTTCAATGAGATGTTTATTTAGAGAAGCAACACGTCCAATGGCGGATCCAGGAATTTCATTAGGGGGCAGAATACAAATAAAAATTTAATAAATAATCTACGATAAAAAATTTCAAAATGTTCATAGGTTGATAAATGAACTAATGGAATAACATTACAACTGTCAATGGCAAATCCAAGAATTTCATTCAGGGGCACAATACACATAAAAATTTAATAAAATAATCTACAATAAAAAAAAAATTCAAAATGTTCATAGGTTCATAAATGAACTAATTGAATAACATTACAACTGTCTTTTACGACTTTTCATATTCTGAAATGGATTCATGATAACGTTGTTATCTAACTTATCTAATAAATTTTTCTCAACATATGTTATGCGACTATCGCTTATCCATTGATCTCCCATTCAATTACGCAATCGAGTCTTCACAATATTCATAGCAGAAAACGTTCTCTCTACAGTAGTTGTTGCAACAGGTAAAATCGATGTCAAGGTGAGCAATCGATAAACTAATGGATATGCCTTATCTGTATTTGTCATGACCATTTTTACTGCAAGATCATTGATCACTACAAAAAATAGGACTTTCAACGACGAAAAATTTCGTGAAAAGAAAAATATGTCGCAGAAGGTTATTAGCGACAAAACGCCTTTCGTCGCAAATTTTGTCGCTGAAAGTGAGTCGCTGAAGGCTTTTGGCGACAATCGCGCATTTTCGTCGCATTTTGCGACGAAATACGCTTTCATAGCAAAAGTTGGGACAAAAATAGATTTCGTCGCATATTTTTATTAGCGACAAAATAGCATTTTCGTCGACTTTTGGCTTTGCGACAAAAATGTTATTTCGTTGCATTTTTATTATTTTTATTGTTTTTATTTAATTATTTCGTTTTAAATGTTTTAATTTTTATTTTTTTTCATTTTAGTTTTCCTTATTTGCAAACCTTAATTTCCACCCAACTTTGAATCAACCTCAAAATTCATTGCTAAATTTAAAAAGTTCAAATAGACAAATTGCTTGAATTATAATGTAAATTTAATTAAACAATATATGTCATTCAAAACATTTACAAGTTTCTGAAAATATAAAACAACTAAATTTCTTTCTAAATTTACAAATAACATTCTTCATCTCCATCTGAACCAATGTTACAAAATATGTTTCCATCATGGTTGCATCGAATTGCATCAACTCTAGTTGTACTACCGTTGCACGCTCGACGACTCTTGTCAAGAATTCACCATGTGTTTCCCCAAGACCTCGCGTGATTCCAGCAATGGGTTCATCACCTTCATTTTTTATGACATTGTGATTAAAAAAGATTCATGGCTGATAAATAATTCCTAACAAATATTTCTTCTACTCACAAACATACTTCAGTTAGTTCCTAAGAGCGACTTAGAAGAATTAATGCTAGATTTCTCCTTGAGAATAAAACAAAAGTAATTCTCAAACTATGCAATCATAAAATCTCATAAAGCAACGTATTCTATCCATTGGTTTCAATGTCATATTCATAGCACGTAAAAATGGATATGGGTATCAGTTCCACAATTATACAAACAGATATCATCAATTTTTTACATTACCTCCAACTAATTTCTAAAGAAACGAACAAAGACTCCTATGATGGGACCATCAAAATTAAATTCTATAATATAGAGATTTGGACTCTTCAAGAGAAGTAATTAATCAAGTTAGATCTCAATCTCAAGAACTCACCAAAAATTGTTTGGAAGTTGTTACTATCTCTACCTCTCCCTCTTATAATTGCATTTTTTTAAAATTGGTCCTCTCCTAAGTCACTATTTTGCAACATCATATACTTGGTTTGGTTCCCCGAAAAGAACAGTCCATATACCACTCAACTCAAAAGAAATANATAAATAATTCCTAACAAATATTTCTTCTACTCACAAACATACTTCAGTTAGTTCCTAAGAGCGACTTAGAAGAATTAATGCTAAATTTCTCCTTAAGAATAAAACAAAAGTAATTCTAAAACTATGCAATCATAAAATCTCATAAAGCAACGTATTCTATCTATTCGTTTCAATGTCATATTCATAGCACGTAAAAATTGATATGGGTATCAGTTCCACAATTATGCAAACAGATATCATCAATTTTTTACATTACCTCCAACTAATTTCTAAAGGAACGAACAAAGACTCCTATGATTGGCCATCAAAATTAAATTCTATAATATAGAGATTTGGACTCTTCAAGAGAAGTAATTAATCAATTTAGATCTCAATCTCAAGAACTCACCAAAAACTGTTTGGAAGTTGTTACTATCTCTGCCTCTCTCTCTTATAATTGCATTTTTAAAAAATTGGTCCTCTCCTAAGTCACTATTTTGCAACATCATATACTTGGTTTGGTTCCC
Organism: Momordica charantia; assembly: GCF_001995035.1. The sequence continues at coordinate 1,012,669 of NW_019104557.1, read as the reverse complement.
CGAAAAGAACAGTCCATATACCACTCAACTCAAAAGAAATAGTGAATTGAAAGACCTCTAAATCCATCTATATACCACAGCCAAATTTCCCAACATTTTGAAATTGGCTTGGACTTCATTACTAGGACAATAAACTCATAAGAAAGCTCATGAAAGGCCAATCTCATATACTCTCCTGCTTAATCATTCTCATTCCAATTTGGTTTTCTGAAAACATTATCTAAGAAAACTGAGTTTTGTTTGGTTAAACAGACACAGAGAGAAAATTTTTGAAATTAGTTCAAATTAAATCTCAAACTTTCCCAAGCAATATTTTCAATTGATGAACTTTCTTCAATTCCTTTCAAAGTTGTGATATCCCATAACTTCCTACAAGCATAAAAAATCTCCAATCCAAGAAACAAAAAATAAGAATGGAGAAGAATTCTCTGCCACGACACACCACACATTTTACTTGAATTCCATCAATTTAAAAAATTGTAAACAGAACCCAAAAACAAAATATCAAAACTGAAACAAGGACACATAAATTTTCAGAAGAAAAAGTGAATTGAGATAAAATATCAGAACTCAAACACTAGATACCCAGCAATAGATCAGATACAAAGTCCAACAAAAATCTCCTAAATTAATAAATAAAATAATGTTCACTTGTTTGAAGTATACCAACCTTGTAACGCACAAAGTTCACCAAAATCGTGTAGCGAGCAGCAACAGAATGTGAAGTAAAGGTGGAGGAGGCCAACGAGGTAGAGGCGGAGGAGGCCGGCGAGGTAGAAGTGGTGGAGAGCCACCGGAATCATGTGGCCAACGGCGAGGTGGAGGAGGCCAGCGAGGTAGAGGCGAGGAGGACGGCGAGGTAGAAGCGATGGAGAGCCACCAGAATCACATGGCCAACGGCGACCATGTGGGATCAAGTTGGAAGACGACGGCGAGGAAGAGGAGGGGCGAGCGGAGGCGGTGCAAAAGAGAGAGGAGAGAGAATTTCGATTTGGAAAGGAAGGAGAGGAAGCGAGAAAAAATGTCGTCATCAAATCAAGAACATATCATCCATCTTAAAAACTTGAATATTATGTTTATCACAAAAAGTAGAAACTTGATCCAGCAATGAATCCCAACCAGACTCCCTCAATGTTTGCAATATTCTTTACAAATTCTGACTAAACTCATGGCATTCACAATATCCTGATCTTTTCTTTGTAATGTTTGAGATACATCATTTGTGATTTCCAGATGATTTTGATAAAATGCATATGAAAAACAAAGTTGAACTATTGGATTGAACTTATTAGAATCTCTGCTTCATATTTCTGTTCTAAATTTGTTCCACCTTCTACAATTGTCTCAAGTATATCAACTACTGATGAAAATATTATCTCAAGTAATGGGCCAATAAATAGGGCCTCCTCAGAAGGAGTGGCCGAACGAGAGGGTCTAAAAAAGATTCCATCCTTGGGGCCAGTCCAAGATCGTACTGTTGCTCTACAAAGACAACAGACGCTCTCCACAGATTTCCCATCAGAGGACTACAGGAGGCGGCACCGCCGGCTGCCCGTTGGCAGCAACGCTATCTGAGTATGAGCGGGTAATACTCAATAAAGCACCGTAATGTGATCCCCACCATGTATCTCCTGGTCGTTTAATCATTGTCTCTTGATTTAATCCTCGACCAGTTGATAGTTCACCACTGTCCAAAGCTTCAAAAATTGTCATACTATGATTTTCTCGTAGAATATCACGACGTTTTGCTGATGCCCCAATAACATTCACTAAATTTGTAACAATAAAATCAACCAACAATTCTACATGATTTTTTGCAGTAGCTATAAGAGCTAATTGAAGCTTAGGAGAAACATAATGAAGGTAAAAAGTACATTCATTTTCTTTCAAAATAAGTGCTTTCAATCCATTAAACTCACCTTGCATATTAGTTGCTCCATCGTATTCTTGTCCTCGCAAACTAGCAATGCTTAACCCATGTTGAGGAAAAAATTCATCAATAGTTTCCTTAAGTGATAGAGAATTTGTATTGGCGACGTGTATAATTCCAACAAATCGTTCGTCAATCACATGACTTTTGTCCACATATCGCAATACAACTGACATTTGCTCCTTTGAAAATATATCTTTGGATTCATCAATAAAAATAGAAAATAACTTATCACTCATATCTCTTATTTGCATTCACAATTTCTACTGCAATACAATTCACAATATCCTTTTGAATATCGGGTGCAATCAATTTCAAATTGTCTGGAGCATTTTTCAAAGTCACAACTTCAATATCCTTGTTGTGGTCACATAGCCATCGCAAAATTTCAAAAAATTAAACTGATTTTTTGAATCATCTGTCTCATCATGTCCACAAAATGGAAGCCCTTGTCGTAATAAAAACTTAATACAATCAATTGATACACCTAATCGATTTCGATATTCAACTTGTGCTTGATCTGACATCCTATTAAAAAACGTCTCAATATGTTGCTTTTGTTTCAAAAGAGCCTCACATTTAACGCAAGCTTGATTACGTGCACTATTAGGACCACCAACATGAGTTTGCAATTTATCTTTTTTATTCCAGTTAGAATATCCTTCACCAATAAAATGATCACCTCCTGATTGTTCACAAACTTCTGGTTTGAATAAGTAGCAACATAAACAAAATGCAGCATCCTTTGAAATACTATATTCTAACCAATTAAAATATTCATTGAACCAAGCTGGATTAAATCGTCTTGACTTCTGTCCAAATTTCTTGAATGGAAAAATATGATTTCGCAGCTGACTAGGACCCTTTTGTAAATTAGCTCTACGAACTTGATCTTGAACATTACAATTGTAATCAGAAATTTTAGGTCTTGACCAGAATGTGCAGGTAATTCTCCTAAATCAACTTCTACATGATGATGACTCAATTGTTGTTTTTAATATTTCTCCATATTGATTTCAAATTAAATCTACAAACCATTAATAGAAAAATATTTCAGAATTAAAACATAAATTTAACAATCATAAGAAATAAAACTAAAAGTCTAAAAGAAATCGGAAGCTAATCAGAAGATAAAACTAAAAGTCTAAAAGAAATTGGAAGCTTACGTGCCAATTTTATATTCTCACTTTCTAACAAAAAAAACTCGTCATTTGAATTTAACTCTAAAATTTATAAAGAAAAAAAAATCAACAATGTAAATACAAAAGTAAAAGATTAGTTTATTTATCAATAATTCGGTATGCAAATAAAAAAATAAATGATATCTGGGGTAATGTGATATATCCTTGGCGGCTAAATTTATTTTTACTTGTTTAAGTTTATTTTTAGGGTTTGGTAATGGGCTAAGTCCAAAATGGATGGAAAACACGTAAAAGAAAATAAACTAAATCGATCCTGGGCTCTCGATGTAATATTCTAAATTTCTGTGTTTCTTTAGTCAACTGAACAACAACAAATATTTGGATAATGTAATCCATGTATATTATATTTATTTTTTTTAAGGATTATTATATATAAGAAATACATTATATTTAAAACAAATTCGGGCCAAGGGGCAGGGCCTCTACGTGGATCCACCCTTGAATACGTCCTTTCCCATATAGGTGTGATCGATCAATAAGTGTGATTGTTTGACGAAATAATGCGTCTATTCCTTTACAAACAATTTATTAAAAAAAAAAAGAAAAAGGAAAACTTAAGTACTACATCAAATTTTGTATTATTTGCTTTCTTCCAAAATGTCTATGGAAATCTCTTCTTTTATCAAAGAACCCATACTTTTCCGAAAAGGGTGTAAATTAAAAATTTTTGTTCTTCATAAGAGAAACATTGAAGCATGGCAAAACGAAGATTGGTGAATACAAAAATTAATTTTAGTTGTGAAGAGGTAAAGTATAAAATTATATTTAATGTTACTATTTATCCCTCTCATTGTTTCCATGATCTTAACTACTTCTAGATTTCTTATTGGATTTTTAAATTAATATGGTTATCTTGACTAATAATTTTTGTACAATGATATAATATGAGCGTTCTGTTTTCTAAATTGATGTAAATCTTTTTTACTGTGATCATATTCTGAGTGTTCTATTTTCTAAATTTACATGGAATGATTGTTGTATTTTCTTAACTATTTTTGGATTTATATAAAAATATATTTAATATTTGTATTTATCCCAATTATTGTTGTTTTCATCATCTTAACTAATTTTAGACTTCTTATTTTAGATTTAATTGTTTTTATCACAAACAGGTTATGTTGATTTAAATTGAAATATAATTTAACAAATTTTGAAAACGTTCAACCCAAGAGATGATCCTTAAAACATAAAAATTAAACTATAAAATCTTCAATCCCTTGAGAGGAACACAAGGCTAGTTAAAAATCCTAAGATATGGGAAAAAAATTGTATTACTTTTCGATTTTTTATTTTTTATTAATTAACTTGGAATTCTAAATTGATGTGGTTAGTTTTAACCCATAATTTTTGTATTGTGATATATTGTGAGTGTTCTATTTTCAAAATTGATGTGAATTTTGTATTGTGATCATATTTTGAGTCTTTGTTTTCTAAATTGATGTAGAAGGATGGTGTTTACTTGATCTTAACTACTTGATTATTTATTTTATTAATTAACCTTAATTTTCTAAACTGATGTGGTTAGTTTTGACCAATAAAATTTGTTTTATGATCATTTCAATCTTTGATCCGAGGAAGATGGATCGGAGTCTTGAGCTTACTGGCAATCAGCTACGTTCCATCGCAGAGAACTCTAAGCAGTGGTACCACCCGAGGCTGCTCCAAGGGCTACCAACACAGCAGCGTTGGTATTCAATTCAAAGTTATCTTCATTGATAACTTCGATGGGAAATAATTATTCAAATGCTAAATTTATTCACATTCGTTTTTTACGCTCATTCCTAAAGCCTGCCCAATATGGTAACTCTTGCTTCATTCTATTACCCCTTAGTTTGAATTTGTTTTTCCAACCACAGTTCGAAAATTTTTTATTTAATCTTTTATAATATATATATATATATATATATATATATATATATATATATTAATAACTAACTTATCATAAAGAACTGGACTATTTTATTGAAATATCTCACATTAATTTATTTCTAAATTTTGATCTGAATTTAAAGCTAAATTAATGTGAGATATTCACATATGCATAAAAATAAAAATTTTGGTTTTTTTCTAAAAATTTTGAGATGAAAATTTTGAAATATTTTATCTCCTTCTTTTTAGGTGGCTTAACGACTCACTAAGTACTTTGATCTCATCAAGCAACGTAACATTTATCAACTAAAAAAAACCTTATCTTTTCAATCTTTGAAGTACTTTCGCTCTTCAATTCCTCTCAGTTCTGCATTCATGTCTTTAATTAAATTCCAAGACGGAAGTAGCCTTCACTGGAGGGATGAGAAATGTGGAACTCGAGACATTCCTCCAACAACGTTTTTGGCATCATATTTCAACAATTAAGAATTGTTGATGCAGAAATTTGGCTGCTTAGGATTCCTCCAAATTTTCACCAATCTTCTAAATATGAGAGTGATTGACGTGACCTGTAAAACAAAATAACCATAAGACCGGTGTGGCTCCTGCCACACGGGCTCTGATGCTTAAGTTAGTATTGAAGTAGTCGAGTGTAGAGAGTAGGGTATTTAGGCATACATTTATGGTTTGACTTACTTCCTTATTTATAGAGGTTGAATTCTGATCCCTCTAGGAATTATGGAAGTCGAATCCTGAAACATACATCTAGGAAATCTAGTTATCTGGACCAACGAATCTTGTTATGGGCCTGTCGTCGGATCAAGAGTCAGGACACGATGGGTTCGGGCTAGCATGCATCGCGGTCGAGTCAGGTCTCTAGAGTTTTTAGCTGGGGGCCCGAGAACTGCTCGGTGCCGAGAAGGTCTCGACGCCGAACCCTGGTGGTCGGTCGGGGGCAGGCTTGGGTCGCCGAGCACCGACCCCCTTCTGGTTCATGCCTTCTCTTGGCTGTCCTCCGGTCTTCTTTCGCTTCACTGGATCTCCTCTTTCTTCCCATAACAGTAGCCCCCACTCTTAATGTATAAGGCAATAMGTATAAACAAAATGCTTGGACTTTTATGTTGAGAGTACTTGTCACTCGTCCGTTACATGAATGGCTATTTTGTGGAATAGCCCCTCCCTCCTCCTTTTGTCGTTGTCGGCCGTCGTCTTACGAGCCGGCATTTCCTAGCCCCCATTCTCTTTTTTCGTAGTTGGCTGTAGTCAAGTTTATTGGTCTCTGCTATACGGTTAGTTTTAACCGTTATATTTTTGGCATTGGGATCCAACTTTTAGTTGGGCCAGTGATACCATCCTTGGATTTCTAACCTATTTGGTTTTTACCCATGCTTTTATACCTCAAGGTTTACTCTTCGGTTTCTAACCTATTTAGGCACCCTTGGGTTTCTAACCTATTTGGCTTCTGCCAGTTTTTTACCATGAATTTAATCAACATCTTTGGGTTTCTAACCTATTTTGGCTTTTGCTAAATGGTTTTATACCCTGGGTTTCACTGATTGGCTTTTAGCTTATCGGTCTGCTTCTAGGTTTGTCCCAATGAGTTCTTTGACTAGTTGTTGATTATCTCACTCATGCCCCCACTTGAGGAATTTTCATTTAGAATAAAAGATAAATGCTCAAGTAGTAAAGAATTAATTAAACTTCACATGCTAGAATTAACCAAAAGCAAGTAAATATTCTCTGAAACATATATCAAACATAACTTGAAACAAAGCAAATGATAACCTATATAAGCAATTATAAAAAAATTAAACCTAAATTATTAACCAGGCAAAAATGAGAGAAATTAGATATTGTCATGTAATGTGTGTTTGTCAGGCTGTCATGCGTCCTCTTGAGGTGGTGTAGTAGCATCCCTGCAATACTCGCTTCTCTTTCCAATTCTTGCTTGGACGAGATTGTCGTTAGAGTATATTTCTCTAGGGGTCTCGTTGATCTAATCGGTCTTAAGTTCTATCAAAATCCCATTTTGAATGAAGTAGTTCTTCTGCACTTATATATTTTGAGCTCGACTCAATGCTTCTGAGAAAGTTGCTAGGGCCCTTTTTTCAAGGGAGAACAATAGTTCGCCATCTCTTACCCCAGATATGAAAGCGAGTAGCAATATTTCGTCGGTAAGATCTTTGACTAGTAATTTTTCTTCGTTGAAGCGAGCCACATATCCTCCAAGGCTCTCCGTTCATTTTTTTTTAACAGTAAGGAGGTAGGTCACATGTCGATTCCTATTCCACCCTCCAATGAATTGCGTGATAAATGTCATGACAAGTTCTCTAAAGGAGAAGATTGACTTTCTCCTCACTTGTCGAAGCCATATGTGGGTTGTGCCGGTTAACGTGAAAGAAAATACTCTACACCTGATTGCCTTTGTTATTCCGTAGAGTCATTCCCTATATGTGCATAGATAGTTGATAGGATCTGTTGAGTCATCGTATTGTTTTATAGTAGAGAGTTTGAACTTGGGAGGGATTTTCTCTATCATTATCTCCTCCACAAATGGCGAATCTGCCTGATCTATGGTTTCTTCGAGATCTTATCCCCTATTTTTCCGTTTTTCATTACGTTTCTACGATTCATCTGCATGCTCATGCTGGCTGAGTGCTTTTTCTTTATCGGTCAAGGTGTTCTCGATGGCTTCTGCCACGTGGGCTCCGATGCTTAAGTTAGTATCAAAGTAGTAGAGTGTAGAGAGTAGGGTATTTACGCGTACCTTTAGAGTTTGACTTGCTTCCCTATTTATAGAAGTTGAATCTAGATCATTCTAGGAATTATGAAAGTCGAACCTTGATACATCTAAGAAATCTAGTTATCTGGACCAGCATATCTTGTTATGGGTCTGTCGTCGAATCAAGAGTCGAGACGCGATGGGTTCGAGCTGGCATGCATCACGATCGAATCGGATCTCTAGAGTTCTCAGTCGGGGGGTCGACCATTAGTAGGCCAGGGAGCTAGCTTGGGTCGCCGAGCACCGGTCCCTTTCTGGTTCGTGCCTTCTCTTGGCTCTCTTTGCTGGATCTTCTCTCTYTTCGCTGGATCTAATCTTTCTCCCTATAATAAGCATTTATAATCAATCTTAATATGTGCTCTTCTATTTTTTTTCCTTTGAATTAATGTTAAAATATTTAATATTTAAATTCAATAAAAGTATATTAGATCAAATTTGAATTTCACGAAAAAAGAGAGATCAAATTTGAATTTCACAGAAAAAATAAAGTTATGTTCCAAAAAATTTTAAACCACCTAAAAATGCAGTTGATTCTAACTAGTTTTAAAAAAAAAAAAAATCGACATAAACATCGTCAGATTAGGGCTGTTTTGGATCCATAACAAACCCAGGTGCCCGTTTCCCGGTTTCGGGTCGTTGAGGGAAGTACAAATCTTTTTACACACTTACTTGGAGAATCAAACCACGAACACTGAAGAAGCGAATCAAAAGGAAATTACGCATTCTGAAAGAGGCGGAGATGCCGGTCGTGGAGAAGCTGAAGATGTTCGTCGTTCAAGAGCCGGTGGTGGCTGCATCTTGTTTAATCGGTGGAATTGGTACTTACTCTTTCCTATCACAAGCCCTAATTATTGTTTATTTTTTCAATCGTCATTTGATCAATGAGACGAAACCTGATGCTCTCTTTCATATATCCCTCAGATCTATGTATGGGGAAGAGCATATTTGAATATAATTGCCGTATCCTGTACAATTTAGGATGCCAAGAAACAATCACGATTGAAGACTCCTTATTTGACTGGATAGATTTGCGTATTAGCTTCTTGGCAAAAGTTATTATTTTTTTTTTGACCCGATTCAGCTTTGCCAGTAGTTTCATTACTTCTTGTTCGCAAACAGTGTTTCTAGTGACCAATAATTTGTAAAAATGTTGGAATTTATTGGTTTTAATACTTATTGATGTTTAAGATGGGAATTTTCAAACTCTGAGCTATCAAGAGTTGCTAGCCCAAGCCATGCTCACCTATTATATGAACTGTTTTAAACTGCTATACAAGCTGTGCAATGAACTTAATGCAATGTGTGCCAGTGGGGTTTCAATGAGATAAAAGGAGAATAAATTGGAAGAGCCGGAAATCTTTGTGTTGTCACCAAAGATTCCTACTAAATATGATAGAGCATCGAAGTGTTGATATAATATTCGCTTCACGATCAACTTTATCTCTTGAATGATATCGACGATTGTAATGAGTGGTTCACTAGACAAATGGATGGGATTCGGAAGAGGATCATTCTTGTGTTTGATGATGATTCTTGGGCGATGTTTTGAGAGCTGTTGTAGTGAAAGAATCAACTTATTATTCTACATCAAGTACTTCAAGAACTAGAACTAAAGCTTCATGTTCATCCACATGGACCATACCAACAGCTTTGGATGATGATGGAACTGATATCGAAGAGTAAGATTCTGATGGTTACAAGTCTAATGGTATGAAAAACTTGTCACTCTTGTTTGATTAGATTGGAGGAGGAAAAGAACGATTATATATCAAGGGGAATAATGCTAAATCCAACGAGAACAATGGATTGTTATTAAAAGATCTGAATCAAAGTACACACGTCTTTAGTTCAAGAAAGGCCATGGGGTGATGGTGTGCCCTCCACATACTAGGATGTGAAACATGTTCTCAGATGCTGCAATAGGTTAGCCTGCAGTTGGGAGATCATTTTTTATTATTTTATTATTTTTATTTTTATTTATTTTTTTAAGAGAAGAAGGTTGATTGTTTGTAAGTTTTCAGATCTCAATGAAACCATTCCCCACCCAACGCTGCCTCTTCATTTTCCAAGAAATCTTCTCTCTTCTACCCGACTCATCTAACACTTACTCCTGCCTTATTAAATTCCTCTAACTACTCCTTACCTACTTCTAATAACACCTCCTTAACTTCCTTATTCATATTATTGGAAATGTGAACTCCGAGAAAACTATACCTCCTCCCAATCTAATCTCTTCGCATCCTCCAAATTAGGTTTCTTGGTCTTATTGCTAATTCAATGCTGCCTCCTTGGGAAACAAACTGTTTACCACCAACATTCTTCCAACTAGCAACCTACCAGAGTATAGAGCCAGTAAATGCACAAGTACACCAGGTCCACTAGTCATCGGAGATTGAATGAAACATGGTAGATGTAGTAAGATACAAGCTTCACYACAGTCTTCCATATCTGTACTCTTCCTCCCTTATACCTTGCATCATAAGAATCTAAATCTTTTGAGCTCAATCATAATAACAGAGTTCGAATAATTCCATCCTCTATAACTCTCCCTCTTCTCCAAACACTCTCTACTCCCTTTCATTTATTTAGGAGCTTTGGTTTCATCAAATATGTTTATTACTCATTAGTAATTTGCTACGAGGCAGAGCTAATATAGTATTATAATTAGTATTATGAGTTATAAGATCTTGAAAATTTAAGAAATAAGAGTTGTTTATAATGTTTAGGGAATCGAAGGTTTTTGGAGGATATTTCTTATTTTTCTATAAAAATTTAATGAATAAAAAATGGAAAGACACCAAGGCATGCACAGCACACCCCAATGGGTATGCTTTTCAAAACATTACCTTGGGCTATGTTAACCTAGATTTCTTGAACTTTGAACCTTGGATTTTGGTACGTAGTACGGAACTTCTTAAACGGATTTATCATTGATTATTATGCCTATCATTTTTATCTTTTGAATAATTATGATTATCCTTTTTGTTGTTTGACTACCATGAGTATCCTTTTGTTTAATGAGTACATGGGGAGTTTTAATAAATCTAATTGTAACAAATGCAGGAGCTTTCCTTTGCATATCTAATTACAATAGTTTAATGGGATCTTCTATTGAAAGTTGTTAGCATTGTGATTCCTGAAAAGGAAACAAAACTTTTCATCTGAAATTATGAAATGTTACAAGAGAAATTACAAAGATTATCCGTCTCCCTTAAAGGAGTTTAACAAATAACTGCGCGTTACAACCAAACCATACTCCAGCATAACATGAGGTTCAAAAAAGAAAGAAAAATTCCACAAAACCCCATGTATTTAGAAGGTGACGCTATACATCAAAGGACTCTTTAACCTTCCTAGCCAGCTAAAAATTGAAAACAAAGCTTTGACTTATGCTGATCCAAAGAAATCTTGCACTTCTTAAAGGCTCTAGAACATTGTCTCCTTTTTAATTAAAAAAAAAAGGATATCAACTCCTTTAAAACTACCAAGTGAAAGCTACTGAAAATATTAAAGACCCCCAAAATAACTGGATGATAGACTTCAAAACTACAAAAACGAAACAATGACCAAAAGTTATCATCCAAATAAGCTCGATGATGCCTTCCAAGAGAAGTTTCTGAACAATTATATGCCACCAATATGAAAAATCATAAGCTTCCTCAAAATAGCACATCATAAACCAAAACTTTCACGAGAAGTAGGAAGACCACTCGTATCTACCTAAATCTCTAAATCTTACCAAAGACGCTTTGAGATCCATAAGACATAGATGGGAAAGCCTGCAAACTTCTTCAATAAAATAGAGTAAAGTTCACTCCATCATTAAGAAAACTATTCATCCCAAAGAGCCCAAAGAATTATTAGTTTATTTTTTTTAAATGCGTGTGTTAGAGCATCGAATGTTCTCTTGAGAGATACGATTATGAAAACGCGAATGGACCTCCCATGTAGAAGATGGAGAAGGAGAACATAACCCCATTCGTAGCCCCTGTTTCTTTGGTTCTCAACAGTGTCGAGAAAGATCTGGATGAGTGTAGCGAAGAGGGTTTTTACTCGATAGAGATTGGAAGGGGAGAGTCATCAGAGTATTGCAGCTACACCTCTAGAGATCTTTTTGTGATTTGGTGGAAGAGGTGGTGATTCTGTGGCTGGTTGATGTCTTAGATGATCTTTTGCTGTCCCTCGTAGTCACTAAAATTCTTTCGAAAGTCATATTGTAGTGACCTTTTTATATGGGTACAAAAGACTACTAAGAAAAGAGGCAGTTTTTTAGAAGTTATGGAAGTACTAAACTCGGGTGGAAAAAGCAACCTGGTAGTCCCATATGAGAGAAAGGTAAAGGGTGGTCATCATTTCAAAATCTCATTCTTGACTTTTTGAATGGCAAGGCTTCCCTTGTGGAAAATCCTGTGAGGTGATAGGGTAGGATTTAGGAAAGGTCCCTTCTATGTGGAAATGGTTAAAAAACCCTACCTCCAAGCATGGTTATGCTAAAGAGGAAAGGGTTTGGCCCTAGATAGTGCAGTTGGATCCAAGGTTCTGTTGGTTCAACAAACTTCTCAGTGATGGTAATTGGAAGGCCCAGAGGTAAAATCCTAGCTAACCTCAAAGGGGTCTTAGGCAAGGCTGCCCTCTCTCCCGCCTTTCTCTTTACACTGATTGGAGATGCTTTTAGTTGTCTAGTATACTTCTGTCATGAGAAAAGAATCCTCAAAGACTTCTTGGTGGGTTCCCAAAACACGGCTTTAACACGCCTCCAATATGTGAATGACACAATAATTTTCAGCCAAGGTGAAACAGAAGACCTATCTCCCTCTTTATTTTCATTGCAGGCCTCTCTATAAACTTGGACAAGACATCTCTTATAGGGATAAACATTGAGGGGCCTGTTATTTCGGCCACTGCTAACCTTATTGGTTGTAGAATAGAAAGGCTCCCCTTTTCATATCTTGGCTTCCCCTGGGTGGAAGTGCAAAATCTATCGGTTTTTGGGAACCTATGGTGGAAAAATTTCAGATGCAAGTCATCTGAATGGAAAAATCTCAACCTATCCAAAGGTGGGCACCTAACTTTGGCTCAATGGGTGCTTAATAGCTTGCCTCCCTATTATTTTCCTTTGTTGAAAGCCCCTGTTTTTGTAATCAAAACAATGGAAAAATATGTGAGACTTTTTCTAGATGAAGGATCTTTTCACTCGTGTAGCCACCTAATAAAATGGGAATGGACATTGCTCCTGCTCATGTATGGAGGCCTAGGCATTGGCTCTTTTAAGCAGCGAAACAATGCCCTTTCCCTTAAATGGCTTTGGCGCTTCACTCAAGAAGAAGGAGCCCGCCTCTGTCTGCTTTCTTTGTTTAAGTGAAGAAGAGACCCTCGACCACCTTTTTCTTTGCTGTCCAACAGCTTACAAATGCTGGTCTCAAGCTTTCTGTTTGTTTGATTTAGAGGTGCCTCCCTCAGTATGTTGATGATTGGCTTTCTCAAGCCCTAAATGGTGGTTGCTTTCGAAATGCCAAAGGAGCTATGTGGATCTTTGCTGTGGCTGCGATTTTGTGGAATGTGTGGCTGGAAAGAAACAGTAGAACTTTTGAGAACACTTCTTTAGACTTCCCTTTTTTGTGGGGTAATGTACAACTTACTACTTCTTGGTGGTGCTATAGTTTCAGCAAATTCTTTTATAATTATTCCTTAAGCTCTATCCTCTGAAATTGGAGGGCCTTAATGTACTAGCTTCTCTGTAAAGGGGTTCTCTCTACCCCTTGCCCTTAGGCTGTTATTTTTGTGATTAATACATATCTCTTCCATTTCTTATTAAAAAAAAAAAAAGCATGATGCGTGTATTGCAACCCCTTTTAATCCTCCTAATCCGAGTCAACAAGCTTTGAATACCCAAGCTTGCCCAATGGGAACCACAAGCAAAGCGGTTAGAAGGATAAAATGGGATGAAGTCCTCATGGTAATGGTAACTAGGAGGGACTTTCATGATGTTTTAGGAAGAGTGTTGGCAGCTATTAAGAACCAGAAGCAATTCTTTATAATCAACCTGTGTCGACTAAATAAAGTCATCCTTAATGCCCCTCAGACGAAATGGCGTGCCTTCTAGCAATGAATGTGGGTTGGGTTACATTTGGCTTGTTTACCCTAAAGATGGAAAGATGGGGTGTACCAAATCATAGTAGGATTAATGCTGTCCCTTCATATGGGGATGGGTCAAATTTGGACATGTCTTGCATTTATGACATTTTGAAGTCTTCAAAGCAATAGGGGACTGCTTTGGAGGTTTTATGGACCATGCTGAAACAGACTCATGCCTCTGTGAATGTGTGATAGTAGCCATTATAATTAAAGGTAATTATTGTGGGTTTCTAGGAAGCACAGACACGTAGAAAATTGTCGAGTGTCGGTGTCAGACATTGACACGCTATTTAGCACGTCATCTCTTTTCTTTTCTTTTTTTTTATTGGACATACCGGTGACACAGTTTGGATTCAAAATTTCTTCCCGGACACGGGATGGACATGGAGAGACACAACATTAAGAGAAATAAAAGAAATCCAATCTCATTTCTTCTCCTTCATTTGTATTTTTTTGCCGGGTTGATCGTTGTTGAGGCGAGTCCAAGGCGAAAGGAATAAAAATTGGTTCTTTCATTTGACTTTCTTTCTTATTTTCAAGCCTTGAAAATTTGAATCAAGAGCAAAGAAGGCTTAAAGCCATAAAAGCAGAAGAAAAGTCGAGATGAAGAAGAAAATGAATGAGAATGTGAATTAAAAGTAGAAGAGTGGCAGGAAAGGAAGAAGTGAAGTCTTGAAGAGAATGAAGACAAAGAAGAAGAAGGAGAAGAAGAGATTAAAAGGAAGAAATGATGGCTACATGGAGTATTTCTCTTCCATGAATGACAAATGGGAAATGTTTTCTTCCAATAAACATAACTGACAGTGTTTTCTTCCAATAAAAATAAATGAGTGATGTTTTGAGTCGGTTGGTACATTATTGAAGTGAGAGGTTTTTATGGTAGGCAGAGGCCAAGTGCACTTAACACACTTTCAACACAGAGATGACACTTGGAGTTTTTGTGAGGATAGGGATGAAAATGTTATGGCGTGGTGGTCTATTTTGCAGCTGTACCTTCAGGGGTCAGGGCTGAATTTGTATGCAGAAAACTACTTTGGTTGGCAACAACATTAGAAAAGAAGAGGTTACTCGCCAGGTGGCTAGGCTGGGTTGTGCTGCAGAATCTATGCCCTTTTCTTATCTTGGTTTCCCTCTCGGAGGGAGTTTTGGAGTCATTGGCTTTTGGAAGCTATTGTTGTACGTTTTAGAGCAATGTTAGATGGAGATGCTTGATGCTATCAAAAGCATGGTGATTAACTTTTGTCCAATCGGTTTTGAATAGCATTCCAATCTACTACTTTTTCCTTGTGGCTTTTGAGAGCTCCTAAGGAAATTGGAAGTGGGATGGAAAGGATGATTAGAGAGTTTATCTGGAGTGGGGTTCGTATAGCCGCTCCAAGCACCTTGAAAATTAGGAGGTGATGACTCGCCCTATAATCTTTGGTGCTCTCGGTGTGGGGGCTCTTTCCGCAGAAATAGTGCCCTCATGAAATGGCTGTGGCGTTTTACCCAAGAAACCTTAGCGTTTTGGGTAGAGGTCATTGTTAGCCTTTATGTTTCTTTGGAGTGGCCGCCCATTGTGAAAAGTATTAAGGGCAGAAGTCTGCGGAAGGAGATAGATAAAGTGAAAGAGATCTTTCTGAGGCTCTTGAAATTCAAAGTAGAAGATGGGAAAAGAATTCGGTTATGGGAAGACCTGTGGGTGGAAGAGACTCCCTTTAGCCATCACCTATCCAGATTTATACACTCTCTCACAAGAAGAGGATTTCCTTTTCAGATTGGGGGCTCAGAAGAGGTTTATTTGATAGAGAGCTTAGTAGCTGGGTGGCGCTCATCGAGAAGGTCAACAATTTTGTGATGTGCAGACGCGGGATAGGGCTATGTGAAGCCTAGAATTGTCTGGACACTTGTCCAAGTCTGATTTTGTAAATCTAGTACAGACGCCCAATTGGGGAGATCTCCTTTGTTTGATATGATGTCGAGGTCTAAAATCCCGGAGGAAGTTAAAATTTTCCTTTGGTGTGGCATAAAGAAGCCTAAATATGATGGACTAGCTTTTTAACCAAGTTGGACTATATTGCCTTCAGTTTGCTGCCTCTGCCAGGGTGACGGGGGACCATTGGACCATCTCTTTTTGCACTGTATGTTTGTGTTGGGGGTGGGGTTTTGTGCTGAATGAAGTGGGTGTGCAGTTCTGTCTTCCCAGTAGATAGAGGATTGATTTTTTGAAGCTTTGGGAGGTTGGAACCTAAAAGGAAAGATTAGAAAAGTCCTTTGGAATTGCGCAGCTAGGAGTCTTTGGTGGCATCTTCGGCTAGAACGGAACTAAATGATCTTCCAAGATAAGATTTCTTATTTTGATTCTTTTTGTAATAGTATCAAGTATATGGTGGTTCGGTGGTGTTCAAATCATCCTAAATTCTTTTGTAATTACAGCATTTTCATGGTTATTAATGATTTGGAGGGCGACTACTTATTAGTTTCTTTGGCTGGAGTTTCCTCTATAAACTGTTTCTAATAAAAAGATAACTATTTATAAGAAGAGATCTTATACACCACCCCCTAAAACATATGCGTTTCCTTCCTGATTCTCTAACTGCACTCACCTAACATAACCATCAGTCAACCTTCTTCCTTCTACTGCTATTGTACAGAATGGGAGGCCAATCGTTGTCTTCTTAAAAAACTTAAAAGAGTCCAAAGGAATTTGAAATAGCTTGACTAAAGACCATTCCATCAAACACTTGCTTCTGGAGTAATCAAATATAAAACAAAGAAAATCTCTGTTTTTTTTAGTTAAGTCTCCATCCCATAATGACGAAATTTTTTTTAGTTTTCTGTTTCTTAAAATTATAATTGTTCCCTCGTATTTTCTTCACTATGTTTTCCACCTTTCTTAAAGAAACATTTGAATTCTTAGCCAAGTTTCGAAGACAAAAATAAAATTTAAAAAACTACCTTTTTTTAGTGTTCATAATTTGGTTTAGATTTTAAAAACGTTTTTAGAAAGCAAATAACAAAATTAAAAAAAAATACCAGTTGGAAGTAGTGTTTATAAGCTTAATTTTCAAAAACAAAAAGTCAAAAGATTATCAAACAGGGCACAAACTAATGGAAATGGACTTATTTTTCTATACTACAAAGTGTACTAAACTTTGTCGATTAATCTCAATTTCTACTATCTTGACAAAGCAAGAGAGATCGGGAGTGAGCACCACCCCGATCGACTCAATTTTTTCATAATAAATTGACATGCCAAATCAGTTCCAGTTTACACACTGTTGACTGCTACTTGGATCATATATCTAAATTTTTGGGTTCTAACATGTTACAAACCTTGTAGGTCTCTTCCTTCCAGCCTTTGTAAGGCCAATTCTGGATTCCTATGAAGCATCTAAGCAAGTTCCTCAGCCTGCATTAAGCGATGTAAGTTCGAAAGCTCGATTAGATTAGAAATTCATGTTTTTCTGAATGAGTATCTCGGTTTGATGATCATCAAAATTATGTATTGTCATCTTTGCAGGTGGTTGCGGGTATGACTGGTAAGAAACAAGGATGATCTGTATCGGTGACAAACGATTGTTCTTGAATCAATCACCGGATTTTCCTAAATCAAATTTTATTCTCTCCTGCCATAAAATAAGGCTGTACATTTTATGATAGCATTGGTTATTATTAGAAGACATTGCTTTGCCCATGCTCGAGTAAAAGTTGTTTCACCATTAAAATTGAGGTCTGAAAACTCGTATGTATGGTTTGTTTCCTTCAATTGTTCTCTCTAAAGATTTATGCTTTTACAGGACTAACTCGAGTGTTGATTACTGATCAATATAAGAGAGTGAAGGAAACTTGATAACAATTTTTTGAAATAAAATGTGATTGTGTAGTTATTACTCTGATTATTGTTTCTTACCAGAGGGAAAAATCTCGATGTAAGAGTTATAAAAAACTTCTCAAATTGGATAAAAGAGAAGGAAAGGTGTAGCAGTGAAAAAAGGGTGAGCATTTACACTAAATTTCAACTAAAACAAATGATAACATTAAATGAAATGTGTTGCTGTGATTCTAGATTGTTTTTGCATGGTGTGCACCTTTGTGGGTAGATATTCGGGCATCACCATGGGCACTCTTGTAATTTTTATTTTTTAAATGGGCCTAATTCTGGACAAAAGTGTAAATATTGGCAATTTTGGACATTTTTAAAAGGGGCGATCGCATGATGGCCAAGATAAGTATGACCTTTTAAAAAATGGCAAAAAGTACTAGGTCAACTAACAATTCTCGTACAATTCTAAAATTTATTTGGGGCAAATATACCAAGAACAAACAAATAGTAGAAAAAAAAACATACAAAATCAAAATTAAACAAACTAAAGATTACATGAGTAGTTTCCAAAGTAATCGTAACAAATAAAAGAATTTTATAAATCTGGAAAAAACACATAATGTATATTAGGATGAGAGGATCTCATTCATGAAATGATAAAAAAAAAAAAAGATTAAGAGAATTTGTAAATGATTGAAATAAAGATTTTTTAGGATAAGAAGTTGAAAACATACTGGGAAAATATTCACAAAGGGAGGAAGGTGTTCCTTTCCATCAGGCATGTTTCCATCAAGATGATACTTTTATTAACAATTCAATGCTGGTATGAAGATATGCGGGCTAACCTTTTTGAGAATATGATGACATTTGTTTTCAGTCCGTAGAAGATAGGTGCTTTGTTATTGTTTTAAAATATACTTAAATAATGGTTCGTTTTTAATAAAACATTTTTTTTTTGAATATCCATAACCATTCTCTCTTGTTTTTATGGATTTTGTTAGAGATATCAATATATGCTATAAAACATCTACATCAAAATATTGTTTTATATTGTTTAGCTTTTATAAATTTTTGTTTACAAATACCCCGTATATTTAAGTAAATCTAATTAGAATTATTGTAGGCGTAAAAGTTATGGTTTCATGGTTGGCTATGTCTAAACACAACTAAAATGGAATCACATATTTACCTTCCTAGATTTATTCATATTTTTTGAACGGTTAGTCTTTGATTTTTTTGGTTATTTGATAGTGATTGAAATCTAAGTGCAAATAAGTATGGAAGTTAGACATATATACACATTGGTGAAAAAAATGTGCAAATAATCAAAGTTAAATATCAAAGAATCATTTTTAGGGTCAATGTCGGTGATATGCAGTGGTGTGACACTTCTATTTTTGGAGTCAATAGAGTCAATATCCACAATGATACAATAATCATTCTCCAACTCATTCGACAAAACCGTTAGAATTTATGTTACATCCGTACCTTCACATAACCTAATAATAACAGATGGGAGAGATTATAAGGATGAGACTAAAGTTTTTCGAAAAAGCCTCCTAATGAAGGAAGACCTCATAAGTATAGGAGACATAGGGCTAAAGAGAGAGTAAAAAAAAGATCTTTTGTATATAATCGTGCATAATCTTGAGTTTGAAACAATGGTGGGTTGTTTACGGCACAAGAACTTGGTTTATCTTCAAAAAGAATTTTCATTAAACGCTATTCACCCCTCTAGGATTGTCATACCGATCCAACAGATGGGGGAGAAAGAAGGATACGAGAGACGACTCAAATTGTTTGGCAAACCTTAAAGTACACACACATATATATATCTATATAATATATATATATATATATATATATATATATATATATATATATATAATATTTTTTAATTTAACAGTGGGTTCGGTTCGGTTCGGATTGAACTGACCAGAAAATTTCCTAAATCGAAAACTGAACCGAATTTTCGATTCAAGAAAAAATTAACCCAACCCAACCTCGATTACGTTGGGTTCGTCAGATTGTCGGGTTTTCTGAACACCCTATGTGAGATAGTCCACATTTTGCAATTGACATAACTTAAAAATAAAGTTCTCAATTTTATAAAATAATTTAAATTCAAATCTAATTAAAAATAAGTTTTAATTGGTGGAAATATAAATAGGTGGAAATATAAATTTAAATATAATTCAAATCTAATTAAAACTAAGATTTAATTGGTAAATATAAAATCAAAGTATGATAAGTAATGTCAAATGAGAAGAAAGAAAAAGAAAAAAAAAAGGACTTAAGGGCAAAGTTGGAAGATTGTCCATTTTTGAAATCTCATAAAAATTAGTCAGTCTCTTTGGGAAAATGTGATATTCTTAACCATTTATTAAATCGGGTATTCAAATTTAGCAACTATCCAAAATTTTCCTTTCTAAAATTAGGATCTCAAAATTGGACTATCCATGTACTTATCCCTTTAAAGATATATGAAAAAGTATTAAAATATAGGGCGAAAACATCCCTAAAACATTAGGACTATAACCTACATCTAGCCTCTCTCTCTCTCTCTCTCTCTATATGCATTTTTATGGAAAAACGAAATATAAATATTATGTAGCAAGCTTACTCATTTGCCAAAATATTCAAAAATCTATTTTTTTTTAAGTAATGGTCAAAATAAATTAAAATTACCAGACTCTAACATGTATTTCTTTTTTAAATTTAATGGACATATATAAATTACACATTTTTAATATATCTATCTCATAAATCATATCCTATCTGTTGAAAATAGTTTAAACATCCATGTAGTTTGTGAAACTCAAAAATCATAGTTTTCTTAGTAAAAAAATTTGGAAATGATGATCTGAAAATCTTGCCATAAAAAAAAAAAAATAGATCATGTCTTAACCACTGAACTAATATATTGGTCTTAAAAATCGTCCTCTTCATTTGCAAAAAAAAAATTGTCATCATGGTACTCCTGCATTTAAATTTTGTCCATTATTTTTAACAAATTGTGTACACATCCATGCAAAGCAAACAAATTAATTACAACTCCACAACTCCACACTAATTTTGTTTTTCCAAAATTTTTATACAATTTTGAGAATATTTCTAAAAAACGATAAACAAGAAATATGAAAACCTATAAAGTAATTAGATTTCTTAATAAAACTAGAAATGAGAAATAAGAAACGAGCGAGAACGTAACCAAACGGGTCCTAAAAGTTAATAATACATTTTTGGAGTTCTGCTAAATGTGTGTAATAAATAACTTATGCACCCAACATTAACAAAGTTTCACTTCCCATTAATTCTATATATAAAGTCATACAATCCCATTTGCAAGCACACAATTAGAAAAGATGAGATTGGTAACGTTTTACTTTGTTCTCGCTCTCTATCTTGGCGCTCGTGCTATAGAGGCCGATGTATCCTTTTCTTTATTGGGTGCCACAAGCAAAACCTACAAACAGTTCATAACGAATCTATGTAGTGGCCGATCACGGTGAGATCTCCAATGGTGTACAATATACCTGTGTTGCAGCCCATGGCATCGGGCTCGACACGCTTCATATTAGTGCATCTCACAAATTATAATAGTGAATCCATCACTGTGGCAATAGACATAGTGAATGTGTATGTTGTAGCATATCGCGCTGGAGATAATGCCTACTTTCTGAATGATACTTCAGTAGAAGCAGACGATGTTCTATTTAGAGGTACCGAACATGTAAGACTTTCATATAAAGGAAACTACGATAGTCTTGAGACGGCTGCACGGAACATTTCAAGAGAGAACATTGATCTTGGGTTTTCTGAAATAAGTAGTGCCATTGGAAACATGTTCGACCACAATACTGGTACTTCTGTTCCTAAAGCATTTATTGTGATCATCCAAACAGTCTTGGAAGCTGCAAGATTTAAGTACATCGAGAAAGAAGTTTCTATACATATCAAGACCAACTTTAAGTCAGACCCTGCATTCTTAAGCTTAGAAAACCGATAGTCCGATCTCTCTGAACAAATACAAATTGCACAGATGCGAGGTGGAGAATTTGGTCGTGCGGTTGAGCTTCGAACTGTTAGCAAGACACCAATTCTCGTAACCAATGTTAGATCGTCCATTGTGAAGGACGTTGCATTGCTATTGTACTATAAAAGAATGTCAATGGATCCTACTACTAATCCTTTGAAAGTACTACATATGAATCACATGTACTATGTGTAACAAAAATAAGGGTTTAAACTCTCAAGTTTAACCACTTTCTTATTTGTTATATTTTCATCTCTAAAATTTTTATATTTTATTTAATCTATAAATTTAAACATAAAAAAATATTTTTGTTCTTACCATTAAGTTTAATAAGTTATATAAAAGGTACCTAACACAGACAATATTTTGTTAATTTACTTCTTGGTTAGTTATAAATATCTTATCTACAAACACAAATGTTAAAACTATTTGTAATATGTGTGGGTATTGGATTTGAAAATAGATTCGAGTTCATCTTTTAAGTAATTAATAGAAAATTGAAAGTAAATTACTAAAATAGTTTGTTTCAAAGACTAAAACTAATCATTTAAAACTGGATAGAATAAAAGAGAAGATTTGAAAGGTTGGGACCAAAACATCAAAATTGAATTTAGACCAGCCATAATTGTGTAATGTTTTATACCACCAAAATAGGGAAAATATTTCGTTTTTGAAATATGAAAAAATATTAGAAATCTCGAAAGTATGAATATAAATATACTAATAATAAATATTTATATACCTTAATTAAAAAGTCTTAAATTTTTATTAGGACTCTTAATAGACAAACTTAATTTTGTAAATAAAAATTAAAATAACATTAGTATCAAATTGATTCTAGGGTGTTGAATAGAATTAGCTTGATGGACACAAAGCAATATAACAATACACATCATAATCGATATGTACAATATAGTAGTGAGTTATTTATCTTGTACAGCGGTTAAGAGTACAACTTATTTATTCTTTAGAGGTCGAAGGTTGAATTCCTCGTCCCTTTAATTATTGTACTAAAACAAATTACGACACGTGAAAGTACATTAAAAACACAACACATTCATTATATGTTTATAAATCAGTTGTTTAATGGCTTTTAACCCAAAAGATAAATTGAAATTACACTTTTTAGCATGTATTCTCACTACAATACTTCTGGTAAATATTGTAATATTGTGTAGGAATTATGACCACAAATAGTCACAAACAATGTGGACAACTTCGTAAGAACAAAGTACTAAAAGCGCTTGCAGAAGAAATACAGAGCGGAAAAATGGTGAGATTAAACTTGTAGTTATCTTCCTCTTGTCACCTTTATCTTCTAATGAGTTTGGATTCGAAGAAGAGAGAGACCTCGACATAGAAAAAATGGGTGAATAAGTTATTTTCAAAATATTCGTGTGCTATGCTTTTCATAGCTTGTGATAACTCTCCATAAAAGAATAATTTTAGATTTATTTCGGGATTTTGTTATTATAATATGTAGGATTCTTATCTAATCTCGCTTGAATTTAGAGTCTAAAGGGTGCAATATGAAAGTTAGCCCTTAGTTCCATTATATGTGAAAACTGAGAAGAATTGACTTAGTTCTTGCGATTTTGAACTATTATGCAGGAAATGTTAGAGCGTTAGGAGCAGAGTAGTGTAACTGTGTAGCTGAAAAAGCTATGTAATGCTGGAGCATTGAATACGAAAAAGGACAATGCATGCAATAACTTATCTTCATACGAATTTTCACATGATGTCTTTAAACCTGTTATCTGCTGCCTTAAAATTAAGGGATGATATAAAAGCGATAGGAAGAAGAAGCCTGTAGCAGCAATCTTAAGGGGAAAGATAGCACAGACAAAACAAAAAGGAAAATAAATCTACTGATTTTTGGAGCTAACGCAAGGAAGCAAACAAGGATCCAATAGTTTTCTAAGAGGAAATTGAAGGATAATCTCCTGTTTTACGAGTTTGCACTAGAATGAGTTGTATTCTTCCCTACAATTTTTTGTTTCTCCTATCCATTATGAGCTAAGCCGAAGGTTGTAATCTTTTGCTGTGAACATTGGATGTTTGTAGAGATGACATTTCTGCTGTCCAATAGAGTTGTTCTTTCTTCCTTTATTTTTCTTGAGTGTTGGCCACCATTCTTGAACTACCAGTTCTTTGTATGGTTGGAAAAATATATGAGGGGCATGATTTGCTATATTTGATGTTAGATCTACATTTTCAAGTTAGTGTGAATACTTAGACATAACGTTCACATAACATTGCCTATAATTTTTTTTTTACTAAGCGATTAAGGAATGAAATTTGTAAGGGATCGTCATCTTGGTATTTCAGAAGAAAACTACATCGGTTTGGGCTATGTTAAAAACCGTTCTTGAAACCATTCGCATGCAACTTAATCAATACATTATGTGTAGCAGTACAGTGAAAATATCAACAAAAATAAATAAAAATAAAGATATTTTTCTGGTTAAAATACAAATTGGGTTCTTACATTTGTGTATAGTTTAATGTGATATTTACCGTCTTAAAAGTACCAATTTAATTGTTATAATTTGCACTTTATTTCAATCTGCTTCTTATAGTTAGGTTAAATCTCACACATCATCTTAAATGATACTTTACTCACTTGAAAAAGCTAACTTTTTTTCAAAAAATTTACTCAAACTCTACACTTCAATACAGTTAGCTAGATATTTACCACAGAAAAAATTATCAATATGATAATAATTTGTGAAGTTTGACTAAACTATATAACCAAATTGAAATTAAACTCAAATCATCTCAACTAAATTGAAAATACACTACAATCTAGATCATAGGGACTTGAAACTATGTTAGAACCATGTCGACCAACTTTATAATTTATGCTATCCCTAATTTTAAAGGTTATGCACTAACTTGATGGGATAAAATTATTTCTCATAGGAGAAGATACAATGGACCTATAGAGTATTGGCTTGATTTCAAAGAACTTGTAAAGAAGATGTTCGTGTCACCGCACTACCATAGAGAAAAACTTGATGCAAGCTTAGCAAGCTCTATCAAGGTACTAAAGGAGTCGATGAATACTACAAAGAGATGGACATGCTAATGAGTAGATTGCTACTGAGGAGGATGAGAAGGCCACAATTGCTTGGTTCTTTGAAGGACTTAACCCCGACATAGTCGACAAGGTTGAGTTGCAAGTCTATGAAGATATGGAAGAACTTCTACACCTCGCCGTCAAAATAGATGAGCAAATTCAAAAGAAGGCTAAGAGGTACGGTAAATGAAACTCTAAACCCACTAGTGGCAAATTTGAGACCAAACCCTTAGAGTTTAAACTGAAAGTTGTGTTTGAAAAGGGTTAGTCATCCAAGTCCAAGTCCCAACCCGAAGTCTATAAACTAGCAATAGTGATAAAAAATATTTTAAGTGTCATGGAGTAGGCCGCATAAGCCAAAATTACCCTAATCTAAGAGACATGACCCTTAGAGAGCGATAACTAGTGAATATGAAGAGGGAGAAATTAGAGAGGAGGTTAAGGAAAGAGAAGAAGAGAGTAGCCCAGTGGAAGAAGAATTAGAGGAGGATTCCAAAGACATAGCATTAGTTGCTAGGAGGAACCTTAATGTTCAATCGAATGAGGAACCTTTAGAGGCTCAAAGAGAGAACATCTTTCATACTAGATGTATAAAATTCCACCACTCGTAGTGTCAAAATTAAAAATGGAAGTTTTACTACTGGCGAGTAAGGATATAGTGGAGAGATTGCTATTCAATGGTTAAATGATAGTGGTTATGTGAGAGTCCAAAACAAGTCGAAGTTCCAAATTTTTGTTGAAGTATTTGGTTTGAATTAAAGTATTAATTAAAGGAGGAAGTTGAAATTAATTTGAAGAATATGTTCGAAATCTTTTTGGGAAGATTTAGGGCCATTACTGTTGGGAATGACAAAGTGTATTGACAAAAGGTAAAATAAATATCTCTTTTATGGTTTTGAAAAAAATGTTTTAATTCCTTCTAATTATTTGAACGTTACAAAATTAATTATTTAATGTTTTAATTAATTAATTAATTGTGTTTTGTAACATTTTAATTAATGAAGTTAAAACGTTTTTCTTTTCTCTTTTTAAACGAAATCAAGCTTCCTTTTGCATGGGGAAAAATTTTGAGCTTTTGAGAGGATTTTGAGTTCGTTCTTCGATTCCATCCTGCTCCAGTGAGTGCACGCCTGAGTTCGGAGTTGTGTTAACCTCGGGGAGCAACCGGTGTATATACGATTTAGCACCGTGGTCGTGTCAAAATTGCTTTCAAGGTAATGGTTCAACCATGACACAACAATCATTTCCATCTAAGTCTTCTTGTATTTCCAACAATTTGAAAGCAATTTCTTCAGTATCTATCCAGAAAAGTGTTGGGATAATGGAGTCAAAACAGATGACCCATGTCCTACGAGGAAAAGGATTTTCAAACACTACTACCAATTCCTACAAGGAGTAGGATATTATTGTCTTATAAGGATTATAATATTGTTTTCCTATAAGGATTGAGATATTTGACCTCCTATAAATAAAATCCTTTTGTTAAGGTTTCATTGGTACAAAATCCAAATAAGAGAGACTTGAGTGGTTGTGGGTAGTGTGTGAAAAAAGAAGTTTGTATCCCGTGGGTTTTAGTGAGGGTATTTTCAATTGTGTAATCCTAGGTAGCCATTGTTATGGTACTTAGAAGCAAGATAGTAATATCTTGAGTGAGATCTCCATTATAATATTCCTAACTAGAGTTGAACCTACCATTTCGCAGAAGATTGGATGAACCAGTATAATCACTGTGGTTGTTAAGCTTTTCTATCCCTATCTTTTATTCCTTTGTTATTGTTACTTACTTATCTGCTTTTAGCCTGTGGAAGGGGAAAATCAAATAGTTCCTGTTTGAAGAACTTACAGGAGGATCGATTGATCTATATTATTTTTTTCCCAACAAAAAGCCCGTTCGAATCTCTAATCTCTCTATTCAGATCTGGATCAATTGATAAAATCTCCATGACGAACGCTAAGAATATGAAACAGAGAATGATAAGTTCTATCTTTCATGTTTTTCTGTTATATTATTTTACATTCCAATATATCTAATTCGCGTAAGTTATATGTGTTCCTTTATTGCTGTTTGAAGGAGAATGTGGGCTGCAGAACATACCTGCTCGTGGTTGTGGAGTCGTCGTTCAGTCGGCGGGGTTTATGAACTGTCAATCAGATCTAATCCATGCCGGATTGCAGATCGACGCTAGTTCTATTATTGGACGTGCCTTTAACTATTCTGTTTCACTGGATCCATTTGTCGTGTCATGATGGGCTGCGCCAGAACATTGTCATGGGTCATGCCGTTGAGCAGATCTGCATGGAACTCCGATGCTCATGTTGGTCTTGCGTAGGTCCCACCGGATCGACGACGTTCCTGCAGATCGAACGTAATAGAACTGGACGGATCTAGATGGAACGTCGCCGCCCGAACCCGAACATAGAGACCTTTAGATCTGTTTAATTGCTCTTCGTAGTGGGTGTTCACACATGGATCTTAGTTTAGGTTCAGATCTAGACGAAACACGAGATATGGAGCTTTGTCACAGATCTTTATAGATCCGCTTGCCGCTTGCTGCTGCAGATTTGATGGTCGCGGGGAAGACGCCCTTACGGTTCGTTGGTGAAAAGAAAGGGAAGAAAAAAAAAAAGCATGGAGGCGGCTGGAGAAGAGAAGGAAGAGAAAATCAGTGCTTTTTTCCTTTCTTTTCTTTGAAAGGAAGAGAATAAGAGTAAGGGAGAAGTAATAGAAGAAAAATAAAATAAAAGAAAAGAAAAAAGAAAGAATCACAGAGTACGGCTTGGAGTAATGGAAAAGAAAAGGAGGGGAGAGAAGACATTGTTTGTCTTATCCGAGGGAGAGATCCCATTTATCTTATTATTATTATTATTATTATTATTATTGTTATTCCTTTCTTATATTTATGTGATTGTAATTTCCTATTTTAACGTTATAACTTCTCTAGTTTCTATTATATTCTGTAGAATTGCAGGTTGGCCGTTTGAAGATAAATAATTTCTTTGAAATTATTATCGGTAAAGATCACAACTGTGGAGGAGGCCACCGGGAAAAATAATAATAATAATATGGAGGACAAGAGAAGTCAAATAGAAATTTTCATTGGCATTATTGTCAGAGATAAATTATGTGTAAAGACAATAATTGTGGGGGAGACCACCGATAATAATTTGAAAGATGAAGAAAAGAATAAGGGAAACTGAATAGATCTCTGATCACATTTGCTATTCATGGCCTGTTTATACATCAATTGGATGTAAAAGAATAGTATTTCTTGATGGTGAGCTAGAGGAGATTTTCAACTTCGAAGTTTTGTGGTTACTGGTTAAGAGAATAAGGTATGCAAGCTTTAAGATTATCTTTAGAACTAAATAAGCTAAATAAGCTCTTAAAGTACTTTAGTAGCTTATTTAATCAAAGTTGTTTGAAGCTGATCATGTGATTACATTTTATATGTTGATGACATCTACCTTTAGAGTTGATTGTGTGATTACATGTTAATATGTTGATGACATGCTTGTTTTTGCACAAATTTATATGTCATTAATGATACAAAGTTGTTTTTATCTTCACATTTTGAAATGAAAGTTTTGCAAAAGGCTGATATAAAACTTGGTGTTAAGATAATGGGTTCTTCCTATATCTATGTTGAGAATATGTTAAAAGGAGTTGATTGTTTTGATAGTCAACCTGTACGAACACTTTATGATGCTAGTATGAATCTTTAAGAAACAAGGGTAATAGTGTATCTCAATATAGATATGAAAAAATTATAGATAATATATATAATGATGAAATGTAGTAGACTTGACATTGCATATCCTGTGAGCAGATTGAGTAGTTATATCATGGTAAAGACCATTGGACTATTTTTAATCGTTTGGATTACTGCTTGCTCTTTAACAAGTTTTATTCTATATTAGAAGGTAGTTGTGATGCAAACAGTGTTATAGATAATGATGAAGTGTCCACTAGCTAATGTGTTTCCATTAAGTGGAGGAACTATATTTCATGAAATCAGCAAACTGCCATAATGATTATTTTATTATACTTATGTGTAGAAGTGTATGAATAATTGTTATATCATGGAATATGTTAGGATTGTGGGGGGAATTTGTACTAATATCCCTACATTCTAATTCACAAGTTGTCATATGGATTGCCAAAAATAGTATCTACAATGGCAAGGGATAACATATATGCTTGAGAAATGAAGTTGTGAAGCAGTTGCTGAAAGGTGGAGTTATCTCCTTGCAGTATGAGAGATTCGAGAGAAATCTGGCAAATCCTCTCACTAAAGGCCTAACAAGAAGGGTAATTTTTCAGTCCTCAGTATGGGACTAAAACCCCAATGAGATATGTGAATCCATAGCCATTCTCTTTGGATGGTCTATGCGTAGACTTGATGGATTATTGATGTTATTCTGTGAATCCATAGCCATTCATTTTTGTAGTCTATGCGTAGACTTGGATTATGTTGTGATACACTATGAGAATCCATAGCCCTCTATTTGGGTGGTCTATATGGACTTGATGGATAATTTTTGAAAAGTCTTCGTAGCTCAGATTTTTGAGTGGTTTATCTCTAGATAGACTTGATGAAGCAATAACGTGATTGTGAAGGTAGGTCGCCTTCTATGAAAGAGTTAAATGGTCTTTTTCTAGAGTTTTCACGATGACCCGAGGTTTTATATGCATGACCATTAATAGCACTTGATTTGTATCGCGGAATCGAAAAACAAAGGATCTTAAATGTGTTGTGGGGGTCTCAATCATAATTGTTGAATGTTCAAGAGGTAACTCACTTTCATCACTTAGATTGTTGCCTCACTTCACTACGCATTAATTCAAATCGAAAGATATTAATGCTTAAGTTTATTTCCTTTGTTGCTCAGAATACCTTTTATCTTTACCATTTGTCATTCGTGGGGGATTGTTGGGAATCAGAAAGTGTATTGACAAAAGGTAAAATAAATATCTCTTTTATGGTTTTGAAAAAACGTTTTATTTCCTTTTAATTATTTGAACGTTACAAAATTAATTATTTAACGTTTTAATTAATTAATTAATTGTGTTTTGTAACGTTTTAATTAATGAAGTTAAAACGTTTTTCTTTTCTCTTTTTAAACGAAATCAAGCTTCCTTTTGCATGGGGAAAGATTATGAGCTTTTGAAAGAATTTCTGAGCCCGTTCTTCGATTCCATCCGACTTCGGTGAGTGCACGCCTGAATTCGGAGTTGTGTTAACCTTGGGGAGCAACCGGCGTATATACGATTTAGCATCGTGGTCGTGCCGAAATTGCTTTCAAGGCAGCGGTTCAACCACGACACAACAATCGTTTCCATCTAAGTCTTCCTGTATTTCCAATAGTTGAATCCCAAGGAACTTGAGCAGCTTGAACATCAATTGTAGACATCCTTAAAGCGCATCAGATCCACGAAGGTATATTAAAATACAATATTAAGGCTCCCGCGCTTGATAACATATATATTATATACGGATACAATATATATCTACAACTAAGTACCAATTGAGTAGTTATAGGAACTAAATAGGTATAAATATTATATTTATAACAAATTATTCTCTATAAGTTCGAATAATACATAGTATGAAAGTTATAAAACATGATTAATAGGTATATATATTATATTCATCGTATCCATAATAATATTTGTTTTCAAAAGTCTTCACGGTGTAGATGTTATATCATAAACTATACATATGAATAACTAATTGTTAATATTCTATAATAATACATGATATGCAAGTCATATCCTACTTTAAAGACGTATATACTTAATGTTAATTACATTACTAATAATAGTTGATTTAAAAAGTACAAGTAGCATATATGTTATAACCAGTGTTCAAATAGTCGAGCGACATGTTGACATGTCACTCGACATGTTGACGTGTTGGCATGCTCAACATCGACATAGGGAAAAAGTCGATTTTCTCCCTTTTTTGACGACATTAAAAATATCGTCAAAATATCGAGAAAATCTCGATACTTCGACAATATGTATCGACATATCGCTAGAAACAAAAAAAAAGTTTAACTTAAGTGACTAGACCCACAAAATGGGCTCAACCCATCCACGACGGATGGTTGAAGATTGAAGAAAGGTCGGGAGGGGCTTTTATAGGGAGTGCTCCCTTCCCCCCTCCTTACCCCATCCAATGTGGGATGGGGCACGACGCATAATGCATTGTGTGCTTGCTTCTTTCTTTCTTTATAATAATTTTTATTTCAATTTTTACTATTGATCCACCACATAATTATTCTTCATTTGTTTTTAACCTTAGACCTATTTTTCTCTTCAAATCTAATTACAAATTTTCAAACATATCCTTCAATTTCTAATAACTCAATTTAATGATCATATGTATGTGTATATATATCAATATTTAATATCTTGTTCAATTATGTAACTAAAATTAGATTTGGTTATAAATTATTAATAAAACATAATTAAGCAACGTTGAACTTCAATTTACTAATTCAAATTATTTTCATCAATCATTGTTATCTTATTCAGACATTTCTATCGACATCAAAATTTTCATTAGTAAGTTACTCATATTTTTAAATATGATGGATAAAAAATGATAATTATAACTTAATAAAGCTACAATTAAAGTTTTATTTACTTTTTGAAATAATTTTTATTAATTTCCAGAATTTCTATAATTTTCCCCAAATATCCATCGACATCGAGATGTCTCCGTAAAATCAGGACCTCGATATTTCTATCGATATCGACATGTCAAACCTTGGTTTTAACCTATATACAACATAAACATAAACATGAAATAATGAAAAATCAGGAACATAATTGAATGCATAATAAGAAATATATATATATATATTTATTTATTTATTTATTCATTTATTTATATATATAAACTATATTCTAAGACGAAATTGAAGGATAATCTTTTGTTTTATGAGTTTGCACTAGAATGAGTTGTATTCTCCCTGCATTTTTTTTTGTTTCTACTATCCATTATGAGCTAAGCTCATTTTTGGGGAGGTTGTAATCTTTTACTATGAACATTGGATGCTATAGAGATGACATTTGTACGGTCCAATAGAGTTGTTCTTTCTTCCTTTATTTTTCTTGAGTGTTGGCCACCATTCTTGAACTACCAGTTCTTTGTATTGTTGGAAAAATATATGAGGTGCATGATTTGCTCTATTTGATGTTAGATCTACATTTAAAAGCTAGTGTGAATATTTATGCATAAGATTCACATAACATTGCCTATAATTTTTTTTACTAAGCGATTAAGGAATGAAATTTGTAGGGATCGTCATCTTGGTATTTCAGAAGAAAACCACGTCGGTTTGGGCGATGATAAAAACAGTGTTCTTAAAACCATCTGCATGCAACTTAATCAATACATTATGTGTATGTTAGGGATAAAACACAAGCTAACAAATATTATCTCAATCACAATTCCAGACAATATATGTTAACTAATCCCAGATCAGGTTCTAGTTCAAATTATAACAGAATTTAATCAAATTGGAACTATGCTAAAAAAGAGTAGATAAACCAACCAAAACCTTAAGCAACAATAACAACAAAATATAGGGCAAAGAAAGCGACACCAGATTTATATTGGTTCACCCAATGTGGGCTATGTAACTGCTACCGTTTAAGGTTTCACTAAATCCTATGAGAATCTTCCAGAGTTTAAAAATGCTCTACAATGAATTTTCTCACTTTTCTCTCAAAGAAAAATACTCACGAATCACTCTTACAAGCTTCTAAAACTCTTCAATGGAGATTGGACATAAAATTTCTCACAAGAAATTCATGCACAGAGCCCTCTGTAAGTTTCTTACAAAAGAAACCCACACCTTACAACCTTCTCTGTGTAAAAAAAATTCACACACACAAAGAAAATGGCACACACACCCGAAAAATGGGGCACATATGGCTATTTTAAATAGGGAATTTCAAAAAATGACTAAACAACTCTAAGCTTTGAAGAATGACCAAATAAAAAATAGGAAGATATCTCCTCACTTTTCAAGTACCAAATTACTCCTCCCTAACTACGTATTATTTTATTTTTCTTCCTTTCCTTTTCTATAAGAGAATCTCAACCATATTTTTCTCCCTAATTTAAAATCTAAAATAAAATTTAACCAATAAAATACCTATTAAAATCTAGCAAAAATTTGAAAGAATAGATAATACAAAATATAATTATAAATAGAAATACTAATAATCAAATACGATGAACAAATACAAATATGATGAACAAATACGATGAACAAATGAACAAATACGATGTATTTTTGTGTTTATAAAAAAATAAACAAATACAATGTGTTTTGCATGTACCTCTAAATTTTCAATCAGAGGAAAGAAATTCAAACCGCTCGTAATTACAACCACATAAAATACTCCGTAAGTAGCCCACCCTAACTAAACACCACAACACGCTCGTAATTACAACCACATCAAATGAGAACAATAACAGAACAAACAGATAGGCAGCACGGGATAATAATAATAGATTAACATTTCCATACAAGCAACCCAACGC
>NW_019104557.1:956367-976448 GCF_001995035.1 Momordica charantia | reverse complement strand
TTTCGGGGAGGGTTGAGGCGCCGGTAGAAGAAAAGGGAACGAAAACAAAAACAGGGGGAAAAGAAGAGGTTCACGAATGAGAGGGGATTTTGGGGGCTAGGGTTTTCTCCTTGCCTTCCTTTTGTTTTTACAAGAAGGGACCCACTTGGGCTAGGTTCTTTTCTTTTTCCCTCTTGTTTTAAAACAAGAAAAGCCCACTTACTTAGATACTTAATTTGGGCCCAACGGACCAGAACAATTATAGAGAAAACAATTTCCTCGTTACACAATAATTAGATACGTAAGTACACTTCAACACTCATAACAATTACCGCAGTAGCTTGAAATAAAATGAAATGAACAATGAAATTAAATAAAAAAAATAATTTCTACGAAAAGAGGCCCGGAGACTCGAGGTAAACTAACCTGAGTAACGCGGGGCATTACAGGACTGCTCTAGAAATGTCCACACTATGGCATACCACACTGAATCCAGATTGAAACGTATTATAACGGGTTGAATGAAGCTACGCAGTTGGTGATACATGCATCAGGAAATGGAGCGCTATGATCAAAGCCTCATTCGAAAGCTTTCAATACTTTACAAAGAATTTCGCACAATAGAGGACGATGTAGTAGCAGGTTTGAATTCTAAGATTTCTAGCTTAGATGATATAGTGATGAAAAATGTAACTTCAGGTGGCGCTAGAGCTTCCAAGGCAAAAGTGAATATTGTACAGAGCTTATCATGGCCTTACTGTGAAAGAGAGCACCAGTTCTAGAATTGCCTAGGTAACCCTACATCAGTGTGTTATTTGGGGAATCCACAGCAAAATAGGAATAATATATATGGGAATACATATAATCCAAGTTGGAGGAACCATCCAAATTTCAGCTGGCGTGGGAATTAGGCAGGTTAGAACATTGAAACCAGTAATGCTCAAGTATATCATAAGAAGACTCAGTACCTATTTGGTTTTCCTTGGTAGAATCAGCAAGCTACTCTAAAGCATCTAGAGTCCATGACCCTAGAAGAAATGTTCAAGGCTTAATGGACTAAAAATGATGCCAATGTTCAAAGTTAAGCTGCATTACTGCAGAGTCAAGTGACGTCATTGACAAACATGCAGATTGGCCAACTAGCAACAGAATTGAAAAGTAGGCCAAGGGAACTACTTCCGAGTGACATAAAGCAGCCTAAAAAAGGGTGGAAAGAACAATACAAGGCTTTAACATTGCGTAGTGGAAGAGTCGTACCCCTAGTGCATCAACAAGAAGAAGATAACAATGAAGGGACCATATCAAACGAAATCTCTAAGGGAGAAGGCGAAGTCACACATAAAGATGAGCCAGTAAGTGCAACTTCAAGATGCAGAACAGAGCAGACGGGAGAGAAAAAGGACAGTGGAACGCAAACCACATAATCAAAAAGTCAATAGCTCAACATGGAAAACAAAAATGGTAAGGTGTCCAGAACATACAATGCTGAGTATCTGTGTCTAAGACGGTTGGCAAACTGAGGCAACCAGAACAAGCCACTGCTGCAGCAGCTCAGCAGCCCAGCAGAATATATTCCTATAATACCTTACCCGAAATGACTGTAGAAAAAGAACCAAAATGGACAGTTCAAAAGATTCCTTGAGGTGCTTAAACAACTACATATCAACATCCGACTAGTTGAAGCCTTAGAGCAAATGCCAACATATGTGAGATTCTTGAAGGATGTTCTCACTAAAAAAGTGTAGGCTGGGAGAATTCGAAACAATGTTTAACCAAGGAATACAGTACAATCTTGACCAGCAAGATACTCGAGAAAATGAAGGATCCAGGAAGCTTCACAATACCTATCGCGGGTCAGAAGATTGGTCAAGCTCTATGCGATCTAGGAGCAAGCATCAACTTAATGCCCATGTCAATGTATAAAAGGTTGGGCATGGGAGAAGTGAGACCGATAACGATCACTCTATAACTAGTTGATCGATCCATTGCGCATCCAGAAGGAAAAATCGATGATGTATTGGTACAAGAAGATAAATTTATATTTCCTGCTGATTTTTTTGTACTTGATTTTGATACAGATGAAGAGCTGCCAATCATTCTGCGAAGGCCATTCCTAGCCACTAGACGAGCTTTAGTGGACGTGCATAAGGGAGAGGTCACCATGAGGGTGCATAATTAGGAAATAAAGTTTTATGTGTATGATTCAATGAAATATCCGGCGGATGCTGAAGAGTGTGCAGTCTTAAGAGTACTGGATGAAGCGATGATTGCAACACTAAGCTTCGAAGTCATGCTAGAGCATTAGAGTAGTAATTTGAACATCATGTTCGAGCAGGCAAACGAGGGTTGTCAAGAAGTTCTCTACCGGGATAGTGACAAACATCAACTAAGTCATGGTCCAGAGTGCGTGAGAGTTTAAACATCGAGGAGGTTGGCCGCAAGCAGCTGAAGCCATCCGTTGAGAAGCCTCTTGAGTTAGAACTCAAAGTGTTGCTGTATCATTTGAAGTATGCCTATCTTGGTACTTCTAACACCTTATCCATTATTATTGCTGTGAATTTGTCTAAAGATAAAGAGAATGATTTGTTGGCTATACGGAGAGAACACCGACGAGCCATAGGATGGACAATTATCGATATCAAAGGAATAAGCCCAAGTTATTGCATGCATAAGATTGTTCTAGAAGAGGATTGTAAAAACTCAGTGGAACCACAAAGAAGGTTAAACCGAGTAATGAAGGAAGTTATCAAAAATGAGATACTCAAATGGCTGGATGCTGGGATCATCTACCCAATTTCTAACAGTGAATGGGTCAGCCCTGTACAATGTGTCCCAAAGAAAGGAGGGATGATAGTGATAGAAAATGCTAAGAACGAGCTCATTCCTGATTGAACAGTTAAATGGTGGAAGATATGTATGGACTACAGAAAACTCAACAAGGCCACTAAGAAAGACTATTTTCCCTAACCTTTTATTGACCAGATGTTTGATTGATTGACTGCCCAAGAGTATTACTGTTTTCTAGATGGGTACAACGACCATAACCAAATCACTATTGCGCCTCAAGATCAACATAAGAGCACTTTCACCTGCCCGTATGTAACCTCCGCCTTTAGATGGATGCCCTTCGGTCTGTGCAACGCCCCAGCAACATTCCAGCGCTGTATGCTGGCTTTTTTCTCTGATTTAATCGAGTTGGTGGTAGAAGTTTTTATGGATGACTTCTCAGTGTTTGGGACAACTTTTGCTGAATGCTTATCAAACCTCCAACGCATGCTACAAAGGTGTGAGGAAATTTGGCCCTCAATTGGGAAAAATGCCATTTCATAGTCCAAAAGGGTGTCGGGCTGGGGCATCAGGTCTCAAAGAAAGGCTTGGAGGTAGACAAGCCGAAAGTTGAAGTCATTGAGCAACTGCCACCATCTACAAATGTCAAAGGAGTTCGAAACTTTTTGGGCCATGCCGGATCTTATAGGTGGTTTATAAAGGACTTTTCTAAACTTGCAAAGTCTTTGTGTTCTTTATTAGAAAATGATCGTGTGTTTGATTTCTCTGCTGATTGTTTGCAATCTTTTTCCACGCTAAACCATTCGCTTACCCCTGCACTGATTATTCAAGCTCCGAACTGGACCCTGCCTTTTGAGCTTATATGCAATGCAAGTGACTCTGTGTTGGAGTAGTTTTACCTTAGAAAAAGGACAAAGTTTTACATCCCATATACTATGCCAACAAGACGTTAATAGAGGCTCAGAACAATTATACAACTACCGAGAAGGAGCTGCGAGCGGTAGTGTTCGCATTTGAGAAATTCAGAGCCTACCTAATGGGAGCCAAAGTGACAGTGCACACTGATCACGCTGCATTGAAATATTTGCTAACAAAATGGGTGCCAAACCAAGACTGATTAGATGATTCTGCTGCTACAGGAGTTCGATGTACAAATAAGAGATAAAAAGGGTTCTGACGATTTGGTGTTAGCTTTATGAGCTTCAATCATACCAAATGTTTCGATGATAACAAACTTTATTTACTTAAGGTTTTAGTATTTCAAAGTGTTCATAGCATAGAACTTAGAAAGAAAAATTCAACGCATTTTGAATCACTCAAATCAAAGTTCAAACGAATAATTTATAGCAAAAACAAGTTGGGGAAGAAAAACACATGTGGCAGGTGACGTGACATCTAATAGTCAAATTATGCCACCGTTGAAATAATATGACAGTAACGTGGCATCAACAATTTTGGTGATGTGGACAAATCATGTGACGACACGTGGCGCTTTCAATCTCAACAAATCAAATTCCCACAATTCTCTCAATTTCACAATCTTTTCACAATTTCACATAATTTTTCAATCTCCACCAATTTCTCCAGATCTTCATAATTCTTTTTATTCTTTTCTTTATCTCTACTTTTAATCTCCATCATCCATCCTTGGTTGCCCTAAATTCAACGGTCAAATTTCATCTTCAAAACTCTATTTAAAGCCACCAAATTTTCACCATTCTACAAACCAATTATCAAAGCAAACATTCTTCTCTCCTCAAATCATTTTGCAATTAAATTTTCATTCTCTCCACACAAAAAGTTGTCAATATTCTTTTGTGAGAGATACATTATAGTTTAGCTTTTTAGCTATTGCTTTAGTGCAAAAGTTGCAAATCCACCTTAGTGAGGTATTTTATTTGTATTGTTAATTCACATTTTGGGTTTTGTCTTAAGGTGTGGGTGCACCTTGGGATTGTGAGAGTGGTTTGATCTTGAACCAGTGAAATGATCGTAGTGGTTTGATCCTGAACCAGTAAAAAGGATCGTAGTGGTTTGATCTTGAACCAGTGAAAAAGATAGTGTTGGTTGGATCTTGAACCAATAAAAAGAATCATGGGTTTCTCTTTAGCCTAGGACAAAAAGAGGGTTGATTGGTTTGGTTCTCACCTGCAAAAGAGCCGTTGTAGTAAAACACCGCCAAGAAGGAGACTTGGGGAGTGGAGTAGGGATTTCCGAACAACTATAAAAATTCCTTATGTCATCTCTTTGTACTCTTAAATTTATGCATTTAAATTTCATTTTATTTTTTGTTATTCTTAAATTTATTTTTTTAAATCTACAAGTTCGTAAGCAACCCTATTCACTGCCCCTCTAGTATTGTCATATCGATCCTACATTTGGTAGCTGACCACCTCTCTAAAATTGCTGGAGCATAGGAAGGTCAAGATGCGGTAGCAATCTAAGATAGTTTTCCAGATGAGCAATTACTAGCCATTTCCCATAAGAATGCGAAAGATGAAGAATATCAATTCGTAGATATTGCGAACTTCCTAGCTTGTAGAATATGGCCAGAGGGAATGACAAGGCAAGAATTAAAGGCGATTCTTCCATGAATGTAAATTCTATTACTGGAACAATCCCTTCCTTTATAGGCTAGGGTAGGACAATATATTGAGGAAATGTGTACTAGATGCTGAAGCATACCAGGTGTTAGAGAAATGTTATGCTGCGTCGTATGGTGGACCTTCGGTGGACAAAGGAAAGTAGCTAAAATGTTGCAAAGTGGTTCTTTTTGGCCCTCTGTATTTAAGGATGCTCATGACTTGGTCAAAGTATACAATGAATGTCAAAGAGTGGGAAACATCTATAACAGGTATGAGATGTCGTTAACCTATATCTTGGAAGTCGAGCTGTTTCATGTGTGGGGTATGGATTTCATGGGTCCGTTTCCATCATCCAATGGTTATCTTTTTTTATCCTGGTGGTAG
Source organism: Momordica charantia (assembly GCF_001995035.1). The sequence goes on along the minus strand of NW_019104557.1, from coordinate 970,713 downwards.
TAGATTATGTGTCCAAATGGCGAGGTAATTTCTTACTCCACGAGTGACGCGAAAGTGGTAACCAAATCCCTTTTAAAGAATATTTTTACACAATTTGGCACACCTAGGGTAATAATCAGTAATGAGAGATCCCATTTTGTGAATAGAGCAGTGGCTGGTTTGTTGGTTAAGTACAATGTCAAACATAGAGTTGCTACAACATACTACCCGTAATCCAATGGGCAAGCAAAAATTTCAAATAGAGAAATCAAGAGCATCTTAGAGAAAGTGGTCAATACAAGTAGAAAGGATTGGGTGCTAAAGTTAGATGAGACATTATGGGCCTACAGGACAGCATTCAGAACGCCATTGGGAACATGTCCCTATAAATTGGTATTTGAGAAACCTTGCCATCTACCATTTGAATTAGAGCAAAAAGCCTTCTGGGCCGTGAAGAAGTTAAATTTTAATCATGCTGCAGGAGGAGAAGTTCAAAAATTATAATTGCTAGAGTTAGAAGAGTTCAGAAGGGATGCATACGAGAATGCAAAAATCTATAAGAGAAGACAAAGAAATGACACGATGCACACATACAGCCGAGAAGCTTTGAAAAGGGGCAACAAGTTCTTCTCTATAATTCTAGACTCAAAATTTTCCCTGAGAGGTTGAAGTCTAAGCGGTCGGGACCTTTCCAAATTGTGCACGTCTATCCCCATGGAGCTGTTACAGTAAATAAGTTAACGTCCGACAGAGAATTCACCATCAATGGACAGAAACTGAAGCATTATTGGGAAGACTGCTTGGAAAAGAGTGCTGTAGCATACCAACTCGCCCTTGCGTAGAGCACGAAAATTCAGGAATAAAAGAACTTGATTTAATTTCATCTACTTTTATAGCTCCCTTTAATTTATTGTATTTTGTATCTCTAGAATGTAAGTTTAAATTTATGAAGTTCTGATTTAGTTTTAATTGGCAGATCGGTGAAGATTTGGGGCATAAAATTTGCAAAGGATGAGAGAGAGAAAGGTAACGATGAGCAGCAGACGTGTTAGGCTCCAAACAGGGAAGCTGGCAAGCAATTCAAGGCATAAGAAAGGCACTCTACTCAATTCGGGAAAGATGGTAGAAGTAAATCGAAAGAGGCGGTAAAAATTTCGGCAGTGAGGTAATTTTGAAATTCAAAAGTCAAATAAAATGGGAGAATGTGGGGGAAGTTGGAAAATCGTGGGGGTGAATTTTAATTTCTCTATTTAAGGTCCACCCCTTCAAACCAACTACCCACGTTCCTCCCTCATTTCATCTTCCTCCTTGCCCTTGGTAATCTGTTCCAAGCCCTCTTTCTCTTACTTTAAATTTCCCTCTTCCCCTTCATGTCCATCCTTAAGCATGCCCAGTTACAAAACAAAGGCCAATTGGAAGTGTGCAATGGAGCATCCTTTCTCTGAGAGCTCTTTCGAGGACTTCTCGCCCATGATCAGTCAGTGGTGGTGAAAGTCTCGGAGACTCCGCAAGCCTCTCTGGTAAAGCCTGCTGTGCCCTCGATGATGTCCTCAGCCCTTGCATCCGATGCCGAACAAATCTCTGGCGCTCACTCTGAGGAAGAGGAGGATTCAACCTAATTAACCCTTCCCAACATCGTCACTACCCTGTCCCTCCCATTCCTCAACCTAACATCACCCAATACCCAAATCCACTCCACCACCGCCTTCCCCTATACTGTCTCTAGACCGACCAGCGCCGCCACCGTATATGAACCATTTCCACCATCCATCCCTAAGTCAGCTCCCAGCCTCCTCAACCTCTACACTCCTCCAACCCAGCCTCCTCAACCTCTACACTCCTCCAACCCAACCTCTCGTACACGAAAAGCGAAGCGCCCCACCGAGTCCTCCTCTGCCCCTCCTCCCGCCAAGAAGTCCAAATTATCTCCCACTCTAAAGCCTTTGAAACCAACGTTAGCCCCGTCTTCATCTGCTTCCAAGAGGAAGTAGAAGCAAAAATCGCTAAAAACCGTTTCTTGATTTGAGAGGAAACGACAAGCTTCTATGTCTTCTATGTAGGTGTAGGCTACTCCGCTTCCTCCAGGACGCCACATTGCAACGTTCTCATTCATCGGATGCTGTAGAGGTGTATGAAAAGTTGCAAAAGTGGGACTTTTTCGTTGAAAAAGGTTTCCAACTGGACGTAGTGCCCCCATTCATTCAGAAAGTGATCGATAGGAATGAATGTGCATACTTCTGCGCTCCGCCGGACCCCTACTCCCTCGATTTGTCAAGGAGTTTTATGCTAATCTCGATGCCGACAGCATCGGGATGACAGTGATAAGAGAGGTTGACGTCAACTGGAGTACATAAAAGATCAACAATACCCTCCATCTAACCTCCAACCTGGATGTTGATTTCAATCGGATGCTCGAGCACCCTACAGAAGAGCAATACGCTCGAGCGCTGACAATCGTTGCTCACCCTGAAGCATCCTAGTCCATAGCCCAACAAGGAGCCAGCTCCCTACCTTCAAATTTCCTCATGCCGAAAGCCAATACTTGGCTTTACTTCTTGAAGAGCCGGATCATGCCCACCACATATGATTCATCCGTGATGAAGGACAAGGTGCTACTCTTAACATGTCTAATGGACGGATGAACCATTGATATAAGGCAGCTAATCCACCGTGAGATCATTCAATGTGCTTCAAAGAGAATGGTGCAGCTGTTTGTCCCAAACCTCATCTCTAAGCTCTACATAAAGAGCACTGTGCCCGTTGTTCAAGACGAAGAGGTGATGACGAAGAAACGTTTCATCAACAAGCCTCTACTGGACCGGATTATGGCCAATGACATCTCCTGCAGCAGTGTTATCCCAATTACGGCCATCAATGAAATGATGGCCCAACAAACCAGAATTTCGACTGAGCTTGTTGAGCTCAAGACTAAGGTAGCTGAGTTAGCCGAACAAATCACTGTGATGTTGACATCAAGAGCCTCCTGGACAAGTTGATGAAATCTGATGCTCCTGCGTCCTCTGCCCCGCATAATGCATTTGATTCGCTGCTGGAGCGTAGCTCTAGTTCGGCAAAAGATGAAGAGCAACAAGACGATGGATCAGAAGAGGAGGAGAGCGAAAGCAATTCTATATAGCCAGCGGGCCCCTCCTTCAGTCTTCAACTCTCTTCGGACTATGAAATCAATCACCAACCACCAACCAAATCAAATCAATACTTTACTTCTTGCCTTTTAATTTAATGTCTTTACAATTTTGTTCTTTACTTTTATGCAACTTTCTTTTCTTAGTTCATCTTTAGGGGAGTTATCTGATCAATCATGTTCCCTCCTATATTTTTTAGCGAAAATTTGAATAGAAATATGACATTCTAGATCTGTTGTGTTGTCTCTTGTGTCTTCTGTGATTTCTTAAGTAGTTCCTCTGCCAAAGCATCCTAAGTATTGAATTGAGTTTTAGGCTAAAAGCATCCGCTTGCGAGCAGTAACAATCATTCTTCTGCTCTAGCATTGGCCAGAGTACGCGAGTCCTAGCATTAGCCTGTGAGTACAATGTAAGAAGAGAGAGAGCTTAGTGATAACTTTCAACCGCCGCTTTATCGAAGCCAGCATTTACCTTAGTATTTCTCAACATTTATTCATTTTATTCTCTTGCCCCTCTAGATGTCTATGTACACTACAGAAACTATAGATGCAACCAATTACCCCTTATGTATACCACTTTTCTTAGATCTAAGTTTGGGGGCATGCTGGGGAATTCTAGGCGTGCTGTTTGTCGCATTGGGGATAATATTGTCTTCTGATTTTTGTTGTGTGCGCTCTTGTATTCATGAGGATAGGCTTAAACTGTAAGACTATGAATCTTCCTAAGCCTATAATTTAGCCGATTATTCATCTTAAAAAAAAATCAAAGGAGGTTGTAGGTCTAGGAAGGGCTAGTAGCCCATAGTTAGAAGATAGAAGGAAATATCCGGGCAAAAGCTTAGGTGAGTGAAAGGAGGCTTGAGAAGAGCGTTTCTAGGTGAATTGAAGTTTTTGAAAAGTAAAGTAGGTTGATGCTAGAGCCGTAGGAAATAGTCTTTACTAGAGYTGGAACAAGGGTTTAGCTGCTCTCTTGTAGATGCCTTGAGAAAGCAAATTCATAGGCTTAATGTATGTGCTGGCAATAGGTGCAAAAGCAAAAAGTAGGGTTGATGCAAAAGGTGTTCTCATTAGATGCAATATTTGTCATATTTCTGGGCTTATATAGTAATCTTGCTTGGGGAAAAGTAAGGTTTTAAGTTTGGGGGTGTGATAACTCTCATAAGAGAGTATTTTGCGGTCTAATTTGGGTATTAATTGTATGGAAATGTGAGAATCCTTGTTAAAAGACCATGAAAAATAGAATAAATCATTTATTTAGGTCCCTGAGCTATTAAAATTCTCAAATACCTCAATTGGAATGAAATGTGCTTAATTATTGAGGTTTTATGCAGGAATTGTAGAATTTGTTGAAGGCAAGCTGAGTGCTGCAAAGCTGTGAGGGTGTTCCTGAAGCGTTATTGGAAGAGCATTCATGGTGGAGCTTAAAGCCGCTCAGATGCTCTAGCACATGTGATTGTGCAGTAATTCTTTGCATCTGTTTTTCACCGCGTTTGTACAGCTTTCAAGGGGTGCCCTAAATTTTAAGGACCCGATATATAAAGAAAATATACCCTAGCCACAAAAGAAGGACAGAACAGAGATCCATTTGGAGAGTAGTGATTTCATAGAACATTCCTTGTCTTGTCACAATCTGTTCATTGAAGAAGGAGCTAAAGGACGTGGGTTGACTTCCTTGGCATCACCATTTCTTTTGGGTGAAGAAGCTTCCAATTTTCTACTTTTTACTTCACCGATGGCCTCCATTTCTTCTCTACCCTCTATTTTCTTTTCTTTCATTATAAGCTAAACCTCACCTTCGGGGGGGATGAGCTTGCGTAACCTTGTTGTTTACTGTACTTTAGTAATCTTTGAATATTGTTTAAATAGAGTGTTTTTATTCTTCCATCTCACTGAATTTGTTTGGCCAACTTATTGAGTGTGTATTGCTTACTTGAGGCTCGGGGGAGTCCTTGTTGAGTGTGATTGCTTCTATTAGCTTTAATTCCTCTCATTTGAAGTAGGATGGTGAGGACTCAGGGATAAGGCTCATCATATTGTGCTTATAGACTGATTTTATTGTTTGCTTGCATTACAATGGGAGTTGGGTTGAAGCATGTTTTGGGTATTTCGGGAAAGAACCATGCCGGTTTGAGCATTTAGTATTTTTGGGTTGCTAGAGCATAGTTAATAAAAGGGTGAAAGAATTTGAACAAATCCCTCTCGATTTACCTTTGAATCGTTTCTTCGTTACAAGTGCGTGTTTTCTGTGTCGGATGTTCCGGCATTGTATCGAAATATTTCTACAACTGTCCACCTTCTGTTTTATAAATTTATTTTCATTATGCTCACAATATTCCAATCAAACTATTCTTTTATTTTTGCTTTTTGGTAGTCTAAACTACTGAATCGAAATATAACTCAAATCCCTAAGGAGACGGCTTTGTTTGGTACTATAATTGATGAATTGGTGTATACTTGCACTATTTGTCTCCTAATTGTAAGGAAGCGAATAGACATATGAACACATTTTGACCATTTGAAAGGCCAAGAACATCCCAAAAGAGTAAAGAGGAAGATGGAGTATGACGAAAAGTTGAGCAAGTGGTAATGCCTTAAAGAAACCACTGCTGCTTGCCCATGACAGCACAACACGACACACCATCATTCGCTAACCTCATAGAAAACAGTCGATCGCATGCACTAGCGCCCRCGCCTATCTCTACGCGTGCCTCTTGATGAATTCTTCCTGGCTACCTCGTTTTTGCACCAACTGCTTGATAACTCCCCATAAGAGAGTGTTTTGTGGAATAATTTAGGTAATAATGGCGTGTAGATGTGAGCGTCCTTGTCAAATTATCTAGAAATCAATAGAAATTAGCAAGGTTGAGTTATGTGCTGTTAGAATTCTTAATATCCATAATTTGATTGAAATTGAGCTTAATTTCTAATGCTTTTGAATAGGAATTGAAGAAGCTGGGATGACTATGCTGGAGCCTGACTAAAAGAGTGGTGATGCTGGAGCCTGGTGTCTGCAGGATGCCATAACACATGTGACTGCGGCAGAACATATTTACACTAGTTTTTACCGTGTTTGTACAACTTTCGGTGCTGCCTTAATTTTAAAGACCTGATATAAATAGAAGAATAGTGTCTAGCCGCCAAAGGCAGCCCCATAACAGAAAATCAAGTTGTGCATCAAATTTGGAGAACATTCCTTGCCCATTTTTCAAGGAGGAAGCTGAAGGAGGAGGAAGTTGGCCCCTGCTTCGTCACTGAGCTAGGACAACCTTTGCTACTACATAATCTTCTTTTCTCAATAAGCTTCATTTCTTCTCTACCCATTGTTTTATTTTCTTTCAGCATGAACTAAACTCCACCTTCGGGGGGGATGAACTCGTTGTAGCTCTCGTTTATTTATGTTTTAGTCACTCATATATATTTATGCTGATTTAATAGATGTTTTTATTATTTCATCTTACTGATTTTATTTGGCCAACATTGTTTGCGATGCTCACTTGAGGCTTGAGAAAGTTCTTGTGTTTCGTGTTTGCCTCTATTTGCGTTAAATTTCTCTTTTTGATGTAGAATGGTGAGTACTCAGAGATGAGACTCACCCTTTCATGCCTATAATCTGTATATATTGCTTGTTTAGTCTACAACGGGAGTTGGGGTTAAACATGTTTGAGTATATCAGGAGAGAGCCATGTCTGTCTGGGCATTTAGCATTTTGATTTTACTAGAGCATAGCTAGACGTAAGAGAGAGCATTAGAGTGATTCCCCCTCGATTTACCTTTATATCACATCTTTTTCGCATTTCTGTCTGTTTTCCGTTTCGGATGCTCCAGCCTATTATCACTTAATATCTCTGTTCTTGCTCATTTATTGTTCCTATCATTTACTGTTACAACATCCATACCACTTTAATATTTTATTTTTAATTTTAATTTTTGGTATTCTGATTTTCTATTTCAAGTAGAACTGTAATCTTTGTGGAGACGACCTTGTTTGGTACTACAATCGATTATTTAGTGTATACTTGCACTAACTTTCTCCTAGTTGTGGGGAAGCGAACACCGCCTAGCCGTACGCCCCACGCGTCCTTGCTTGTATGCCTCGCTCACATGCACTCGTATGCCCCTATTGCCTGCTTTGATGCCTGCCGATGCAAGCATGCCCCCTTGCCAACCTCACCAGTGCGCCCCTGCACAGCCCTTTGCCTGCCTTGTTGAGCACCCACACATGCACGACCATCTGTCAGTGCCCTTCGTTTGCGAACACCTACATGCTGGCCAATCCGCGCGACCATGCCACTAGCTAGTGTGCTTGCTTCTGCCTGCCTTGTATACACACCTACGCCCCCTCATTACGTCAGCAATGTTAATGTTAAGATAAATTACTAAACTATTGTACATTAGATAAGCTGTTAGTTGAGAAAACCAATCGGTTGTAAGAAGTTTAAATTTTATTATCAGTAAGAGAGTGGCTATATAATATTCTACGTACTCAACATGAAATATGGCTGAATAAGAAGATTAACTTCTCTGTGCATATAGATTTTCTTTACTGTTTTATGATGGTATTAGAGCACTAATGGCAAACGACTAAAGGTTATAGGGAATTAAAAATGATGAGTACTTCTACCAAAGGGAATTATGAGAATGCAACTACCCAGAATACATTAATAAATCCTGGAAGCAAGATAACTACTATGAAATTAAACAATGGAAACTTTTTACTATGCGATTTGAAATTCTTCCAGTGCTTGAAGGCAATGGTTTTGAAAGATAGATTGATTAAAATACAGAAGCACCACCGAAGTATATATAGACAACCTGTCGAAGGAACATACACAATTGTAAAATCAAATCTAGAATTTACTATATGGAATCTTCAAGATAGATTGATTGTTTCTTGGCTACCGGGATCTATAGCTAAAGGCATTCTTGCAGATCTACTATATTGTACAACAACAAAAGAAATCTAGAGCAATTTGCAACTCAAAATCTTGCAAAGGTAATGGAAATCAAAACCAAGCTGCAAAACTTACGAAAAGGTAATTATACCCTAAAAGAATACATGCGTCAAGTTAAAAATCTTGTGGATTCACTAAAAGCCACTAGGAAAGCACTTAGAATTGATGATCAAATAATGCACATTCTATCATGATTAGGTTCAAAATATGAATAAAAAATCTCTGTTATTACAACAAAGAAAGGACCATTGATGATTCAAGATATCACATCCCTTCTTTTGTCACACGAAAGCAGAATGGAAAATAAGTACATGTATTGGAAAAAAGTATATTCAATATGTAAATCTTATACAGCAGCTTATTTTTTCTCAAACTTTTGGAGACAATCAACGATTTCAAGACTTGATACTACTCCTCAACTTTCACCTGCCCCAAAATCTATTGTTCTACTTATTGTCTATTCTACTGTGTCTGCACCAAAATATATTGTTTTACCTACTGTTTATGCTACTGTGTTTGACCTACTACATGCCCTACTGATGCTACAGATTCTTCATATGTTAATGTTGTTTGGAATATCTATTCTATGATAACTCGAGATAAAAATGGTATATTCAAACCCAAGGTGCTTGTAGCTGATTATAAAAAGGTTGAGCCTTTTACTGCTAAAGAAGCTCTAAAACATGAACACTAGAGAAGAGTTATGGCTCAAGAATATTCTGCATTACAAAAGAATGATACATGGTCTTTGGGTTTTCCTCCATCAAATAGGAAAGCTATAGGATGCAAATGGGTATTCAAGATAAAAAGAAACACATGGATGGCTCTATTTGTAGATGGAAAGCTCGTATAATGGATAAGGGCTTTCATCAATATGCAACTATTGATTATTTTGAGACATTTAGCCCAATTGTCAAACCAATAACAATCGGCGTTCTTCTTACCTTAGCTATCTCGAACGTCTGGGATCTCAGACATATTGACATAAATAATGTATTCTTTTGTGGTGTATTGAATGAAAATGTATTGATGGAACAAACATATGGTTTTATAGCTCAAGGATCTTCTCATTTAGTTTGTAAATTGAAGAAAGCCCTCTATGGCTTAATTAAGCTTCGAGTACGTAGTTTTAACGTCTTAGCACATTCCTTACATCTATTCGTTTTACTTGATCCAAAGTTGATCACTCTATGTTTAGATCCTTGGATGGTCATTGCTATTATGTCTTAATCTATGTTGATGACATAGTTCTCATAAGTGATTCCACTGTTGTTATTCAATATTTGATTACGTTACTTCATCATAACTTTTCATTAAAGGATGTGGGGCGCTTGAACTACTTTTTGGGGATCGAAGTATCTTATCCGACCACTGGAGGCTTATTCTTATCCCAATCAAAGTATATTATCGATCTTCTACAGAAAACTAAAACGTTAGATACTAATGTTATTTCTACTCCAACGATGAGTAGCTCGCTAGTCTCTACTACCATGGTGATACTCTTGTTGATCCATTCTTGTATCGCAACACCGCAGGACCTCTCCCATATGTTACTTTATCTCCCCCTCAAATTTCCTTTTGTGTTAATAAGGTTTACCATTATATGCATTCCCCAACCTCTAGTCATTAGTAGATGATGAAACATATATTATGCTATCTTAAAGGTATCTACGATCATGGACTTTACCTATCTAAGTCATCTGCCCTTTATCTCCAAGAATTTGCAGATGTCGATTGGGTATCTGGTCCTGATGACAGAAAGTCTACGTCTGCCTATTGCATTCTACTTGGTGGTAATCCAATTTCTTAAGGATCCAAGAAACAATCCATCATTTTGAGATACAGCACGGAAGCATAATATCGACTCTTGCATTAGCTGCTTTGGAATTAGTTTGGTTAAGATCACTATTTCAGGAACTTCATATTTCGATTCCACTCCCACCAATCTTATAGTGTGATAATATTGTGTCATACATCTCAATATAAATCTTATACTTCACTCTCTAACCAAACATGTGGAAATCGACATTTATTTCATTAGTGATCTTGTATTAGCCCTCATACGACCATGTCCCTTTGATGTCGCGTTTACTTGCCGTCCACCCTTACATCATTGAAGGAATGTTTCCTATCATTTAACATGTTACCTGATTCTAACCCGCATTTCTTTTTTAAATTGAATGGACATATATAAATTACAAATTTCGAATATATATACTCTATATACTCAACTACTTGTGCTCGATTTAATTTTTCCTTTTATATTCGAGTAGAAACACAACTAAAGAGGAATTGGACATCTATACCTAGCACCCTTTTGAATTGTAGCTTTGAATTATTGTCTAATAATACATTTTAGTTAGCAATAGTGTAGAACTTTTTGTAAAAAACGATAAAACTTTAAATGATTATACAAAATATTACCTCTAAAAATATATGGAGCCAAATACAATAAAGCGTGCAAAATACTTTTAATCAATAAAAAAGTTGAGATATTAGAAATCTGCTTTGAAAAAATTTAAATTTAAAATAACAAATATATCATAAACTACAAAACTTCATTTTTGAATTAATAAATTAAAGAGATTTGCAAATTTGTGTTCATGTATAAATAATTGTACATATAACATTAAAAATAATTGAAAATATAACAATTTTTTAAATGGTAAGATCATTTATTAAGTTAAATAGTAATAATAAATGATTAACTATAATCTTTGTTTTGCAGCCATCGGTCTATATGTTGAAGAACTAGAATCAAAGCAAATCATATTTTGTTTTTGATCTATTCACAATTTTTTCATCTCTCGCTCTCGCATTATTATAAATGAGGTTAGAATTACAATTACTTAAATAAACATTAACCATCCTAAGTTGATTTGTTAGTCTAAACATGCTAAGGTAAATTCTAAAGAATTTGGAAAGAATAAGTTCAAACCATGGTGGCCAACCTACCAAAGATTTAATATCCAATGAATTTTCTAACCACCCAGATGTAGTAGGGTCAAACGGTTGTCTCGTGACATTAGTAGAGATGCGCATAAACTTGTTTGGACACTCACGTATATAAGAAAATGTTACTTAAATCAAATTTAAAGTTTTAAATCGATAAAAAAAATAATAATAGGTTTACGGAGTTTTGCTAAAACCACATGCCTTGATTCACAAATGCAAAGGCACCAAACGAATTAAACATGTGTGATAAATAATTTATAACACCCAACAATATTAACAATGTTTCACTCCCTATTAATTATATAAAGCCATAAACACAATCCATTTGGAACCCACACAATTAGTAAGATGAGATTGCTAGGGTTTTACTTTGTTCTCACTCTCTACAAACAGTTTATAATGAATCTACATAGTGCCCTCATAGTGAGATCTCTAATGGTGTACAATATGCTTGTGTTGCAGCCCACAAAGTTGTCATGCTTCATATGAGTGTATCTCACAAATTGTAATGGTGAATCCATCATTGTGGCAATAGACGTAGTGAATGTGTACGTTGTATCATATCGTGTTAGAGATAATGCCTACTTTCCGTGCTATTTTAACCAAAAACTCAATCAAAACATTAAATCTTCAAGAACACTAAAAAATGATTTATGATCCAGCAAAACAAGGACTTAGCACTCCGAAACTCTTATCAGTACTGGATTCAAGAGAGTACAATATCAAATTGAAATGTTTGTGTACCTTCTTCTCTAAACTGGGTATTTATTTGAAAGGAGATCTTGTATATAATTGTTGGAGTCATGTGCTCCAATCAACAGTTACCCCATGATTTTAGGCATAAAGAATATTGTGAGGCGAGGATCCGGTTGGACGGTTACCATTCAAATGTTGTCGATTAGTTTGGTAACCTTGATGTAGAGTTCAGAATCGGAGGTTTGCCATTCAATGCTTCTAAGTGTTTTATATTAGAGTTTCGCATGATGTCAAGCCGTTCACTGAATGATGACGTGTCTTCTAATTCAATTCGACCTTCATCATTAGCCTTTGGAAAAATTGAAGTCACTTTGGAACACTTAAAGCACTTCAATTTTTCCAAAGTTGTCTTCTATTAGTCGGACTATTTCTGTCGAAATGTTTATCCACGTCATCAATTTTGTTAATGTAATCTATCTTTCATACATTATTAATTTTCTATCTCAAATTACGGGCACACGACTGTAACCTATTTAAAGTGCACATTTTCATAGTCGAGCTTCATGTTGAACACAAATACTGTCGTGCGATTCTCTTTCACTACCTTTGCTCCCTTAGGGCAAAATCTTTCGTGCCTCTTGGTTCTTCGACATATACTCAAGAGTCACCAAGGGCATTCACCTGAGGTTTGCTGCAATCTCGCCTTGGTTTAGGTAATCTCCATTCGAGGCTCTATTAGTTTCTCATCCTACCTATTTAGCTTTTCGATATCATTTGATAAATGGCAAAGGCGAAGACTTTCGTTCCTAACACTCATAGACCTTCTTCCTGTTTCATCTTCGGAAGGTCTAGGGCTCCGAAATTATCTCACTCTTATTTCAAGGAAGCCTCCATTCAAATTTTGGCCATTTTACATCTCCCGAAGAACTTATCGGGATCTTTGGTACAATTATTCTATCCCCAGTAATATTGAACTTAAGATTCTTGTCGAAAGGGAAACTATTGATAAACCTGATATAGGATAGGTTAGTTTCTACCCCTAAATGTTCGAATACGGGGTATGTCTTCCCTTTTATCCTTTCGTTCAATATTTCCTGAATGTCGTTAATATAACCCCTACATAATTAACACCAAATGGCTGGGGTACCCTGATGGGCTTTTGGTATTTGTGGTGGAGGTTTCGTGAAGTAAGGTCAAATGTTCTCTCTGTGGAGCAGATGCACGTAATTCACACTATGAATAAGTTTTAAGGCCCGTAGTTGCTTCTATCTAAGTTACCAAAAGGAATTGCCTCGTTGGCAAATGGGTCTGTTATGCAGATGGGATTCACTTCTATTGTGAGCGGCCTGTCTTCCATTCTTCGGCAGCTTTAATTGATACTCCATTGGTTTTAACCAAGGCGACAACATCAATATTAGCTGGTTGTCAACGCTGTCGCCACAGGATCGTTGTTGGAAATTATCTACCTCGATGGATAATGGGTGATGTGCAAACGCACACAGTCGCAAGTAATATAGGGAAAAGACAAGTTTGTATCCTCAGATATTTTTTATTCAAAAAGACCGTGGTGAAATGTTTCAAACTACAATCTAGTTTTATTGGTAAAAATAGGTGATGAAGTCGTGATTTGGTTTTGCAAATATCAAGCTACTAAATAAATACAACCTCTATGCTTCCTACCTTAGTTTCGAGAGAAATAACCTATTGGTGTTAAAAAGCGCTAAGCATTACTTGACACTTTCCTAGAAACTAAGTTCTACTCTTATCACAAACCGCTTTTGGTTCTTTCAGAGCCTAGGGTAACCTATTGTCATATGTCTATGTGTAATTACAATCCTAGAAAATTGTTACCAATTCATCTACTTTTATGGGTCAGAGGACCTATTCTTAAAATCATGTTTTATGTACTTATGTCTAAGTCACATCCAATATTAACTCTTAAGCAATTTACTTAAGCTAACACGTTCAGTATTATGCTTCAGTTTAGCAGAACTCTTAAGTGGCCAGTTTAAGAAATTGCTTGAGAAATAAGTATGTTTAGAAGTTAACCAAGAAAGCGCCAGACACTACCTGAGTTTTTTTTTTCTCCCGTGTTAAATTAAATAGATTTTCCTAAGGAAATTTCATAGAGAGGTTGAAAATTAAATTAGAAAAATACTTTCTATTGATTGAATTTCCATAGAAATAAGAAAAATACTTTCCATTGAATGAATTTAAAGAATAACAAAGGTATAACGAACCCTAGCTTAACATTCTTCTCTTTCGAGCTTGAAGGGAATTAAAACTCGCTAGAAATTGACTAAAGAATGAAATAAATGAAATAAAAATTGTTATGGGAAGGAATACATAGAACGGAGGAAGCGATAGAAAGAGAGTAGAGGATGAGAGATAAGTGCACAAGTAAGCATCGACGAACGTCGACTCGAGCCAACTCGAGTCGACCAGGATGGAATCTAGGGTAAAGTCTTCTACAGATACTCAATCAATCTTGGGAGTATCTGAACCGTAACAAAATACCCTCGCAAGCGTCATCCTCAAAAGGTTGGTAACCGAGAGGGAAAAGTCTTCTACAGATACTCAACGAATCCTAAGAGTATCTGAACCGCAACAAAATACCCTCGC
>NW_019104557.1:936992-956065 GCF_001995035.1 Momordica charantia | reverse complement strand
GCAAGAGCGAGTTGGTGTGCATATTTATCTTACAATAAGTGAGCAAAGTTGAATGTCACAATAGTATTGTTGTAAATAATTTTGTAAATATCAATTCCTAAAAAAAAATGTTTAAGCAAAAAAAAAAATGTTAATAAATAAATATATATATAACAAAAAAATGGAATTTTTGTTTCTTCAAAAAAATAATAAAAATAAAAAATAGATATATTTCGTATTTACTAATTAGTAAGTTAAAAGGAAAGTTAATAATAATATTTTTATAGTTGTAAAAAAAAATTATATATATATATAATAAAACATGGCAGAAGAAAAATCTAACTAGGCTTTGTTTTAAGAGATAAATAGAAATAGAAAAAGAAAAACATAAACACGTTTCTTTTAAAGGAAAAAAAAAGGAATACAGTCCAAAAAAAAATTATTTAAGCAACCTATCATAAAAATAAAGAAATAATAATAAAGCAGGGTAAATAATGAAAAAGTTAAAAAAATGTTTAAATAAAAAAAAACAAACAACATATATACAATGTAAAAAAAGAACAAAGAAAAAAACATAATAAAATCAAAGAATTAAAAAAAAAAGTGTTTACCCATGAGGCACCCTAAGTTTGGGGAGGCGGCTGCATCAGAGCCTTCAAAAAAAATTCACTATTTCCTAGTTACAGCGGTAGGTTTCAAAGATTTTTTTTCTTTTTTTCACATGCAACGGTACGGTACAATACAATATTAAAAGAAAAAGTTGGATTTCTTACCAATAGCGTGAGATACAAGCAGGAGCACGACCACAAGAATAACACAAGGGACTATATGGAGAAGAAGGCAACAAAAGTAAAATCAGAGATTAAAAAAAAAAGAAGAAAAAAGACCGTATGGATTCTCACCGGTAATGTAAATGAAGATAAATGAACAAGTGAAGATTATGGTTTCAACAACTATACAAAGTACTACATAAAGAAGAAAACAACGCGAGTTCAAGGAGACGAATATCAAAAAAAAAAAATATAGAGAAGATGAGAAGAAGAAAAACTCAACGTTCTAGGGTAATGATTTGTGTAATTCTCTSTAACACGTATATAGGAACTTTTAAATATGGCTTCAAGACGTATATGGGAAATTTTGGTTTTGGGAAGGAAGAAATAAATCTTCTCCCTAATCAAATTAGTATGACATATCCAAGTTTTAATGTCATATCTTATTCAAATTCTCCACTCCAAAATTGAATAGAAAATTTGCTACAAGTACGGATTATTTTGATTTTGGATACTCTTAGTCCAATCAAATATAAAATTGGCAAACAAAATTTTGGGCTCAAAATTCCAATTTATAAGCATGGATGCAAGACATATATGAGAAATTTTGGTAGTGGGAAGAAAGAAAGAAATCTTCTCCATAATTTTGGTATTGGGAGGGAAGAAAGAAACTTTCTCCTCAATCAAATAAGTATGATATATTCCAAGTTTTAATGTCATGTCTTAATCAAATTCTCTGCTCCTGGCTGAAATTGACGTGTAAATTAAAATTAATAAGAATTATGAACCAACCACATATAACTTTTTCGAGATCCACACATGCATATACATGCATACATCTCGAAAATGGGGCATTTGTTGAACGAGAAATTTCGGCTAATTACTAAATGCCACGTCACAAAATTAAAATTACATTTAGAACCAATGATAAAATTACACGTGTCCTAAATTAATTTAAAAATCGATGAATCTAATCATGCACGTGTCTCTCTTTTGGTCATCCGATGAAATCAAATAATTGGATCAAAACCCATAAAGAGATTGGGCCCAAGCCCATGACCCATACAAGACCCACCAAGCTCTATAAATAGAGGGGGTCACCTCTGATTTGAGACAGTCAGAAAAATCTAGAAGCATTGGAGATTCAGAGCATTCGGAGCATTCAAAGTCATCTACAACCGTTCAAAGTGTGAAGCATCCATAACCAACAAGACTCGAAGAACTAAAGACTCGAAGAACGGAAGACTTGAAGACTACGAGACTTCAAGAATTATGAATCTTCTCTTCGCCAAGCAACCGACCGAAGAACTTCACAAGCTACAAGCCGAAGACTTAATAAACTCAAAAACTTCGCCAAGCATCAAGCTTCACAACTAAAGACTCTAAAGATTCTTCAATACACTTGAAGCTGAAAGTGCAAACTCATTTATTCGAGAACAAGGTCACAAGCCCTCGAATTAAAGTTCACATCTGAGAGAATTAATCAGAAGATCATACATTAGAGATTGTAACACTACATATATTCAATACAATACAAGTTCATAAATTCGAGTTTTCTCTTCTTGAATTTCTCGTCCAACACATATATTTATCTCTTTTGACGTTCACCAACAATGAATGATATATTGAAAATGTTAAGTATAAGACGACTATATTGAAAATTTTTAAAGAATAGGAAATGAATTTTAAAATCCCTAAAATAGCTAACAACAAATTTAATGTATTTTTGTGAAAAAAATGAAATATAAATATTATGTATCAAGTGTAACTGCTTTGCCAAAATAATCCAAATCTGTTTAAAAAATAATGTAATGGTCAAAATAAATTAAAATTATCGGAGTCTAACATGTATTTTTTTTTATTTAATGAACAAATATAAATTACACATTTCTAATATATCTATCTCGTAAATAATACACAATATTTTTAAAATAATTTACACACATCCGTATAGGCGGTAAAACTCAAAAATCATGATTTTTTTAATCTATAGATTTGGAAGTTTCATTTGAAAATCTTATCCTACACATAAAAAAGTAGATCATGTCTTAACCGCTCAAATATAAACATGATGTTTATATTGACCATAAAAATCATCCTTTTGCATTTAAATTTCTCCATTATTTTCAACAAATTTTGTACACGCGTCCATACAAAGCAAACAAATTAATTAGGACTCAACAATCCATATGTCCATTTTACCTGTAGGGTCCCTACATGTAGGGACCAACCTAAATAGGGGGGAGAATCTCCAATTAGATCCCCATGATGGGGAAAAAATATTCCTGCCACCTAAATAGAGATGGAGATGGGAATACATTTCATGTCCTCGTTCACCGACACCGCCCCACATCATTTTTTAATATATATACATACTAAAATAATTATACTATCCTCCTTAATATATAAAAATACTAAAAAAATCATGCATTATTGTCTACCCACTCACCCAATATATATATTTGGGAGACTTAAACCTTGTAAATGAGGTTTTGTCTTTATAAAATAGAGCAATTATATAAAATTTCCTTAGAAAAAAATATTTAGTGAAAAATAATTTAAAAATAAAAAACAAATGGACGGGGAACACGATCCACATGTATTTCAGTGAGGAACTTTGTTGGGATTATGGAGCCAAACCAAAGAGAAAATCTTTTTCCTATAAAGGAAAAAGGTACATTTAAATTTTTACTTGTCCTATTTAGTTTGGGCTTTTTTTATTTTCCCTTTCCTTTTAGTTTTTGTCATATCATCTATTATAAATAGAGATAGATGGGTCATTTGATTGGTGTGCACAAATAGAGAGTCGTGAGAAAATCTCCAAAAAGAGAGAGTTTGAGAGCTAAATACTTGTGTATCTGTTCGAGATTTTGAACAGCTTGTAGAGTGATTCGTTAGCGTTTTCTATGTGAGGGAAAACTGAGAGAAACCATTGTAACGGGCTTGTAAACTCTTGGGAGATTCTTCCCAAAATTTTTAGTAGAACCTGCAACGATATTAGAGAACTAGACGTAGCCCACACAAGGTGAACCAGTATAAATCGAACGTTTAATTTTCTTCTTGTTAATCTTTATTTATCATTCTTGTTACTTATAAGTTTTAGATTATTTTATCTAATCCTTTAAATGTCAGGTGCATTTTTTCACAACAATTGGTATTAGAGCCCAATGTTGAAGAACGATGACTGGAGAAGATAAATTGGTTATTTTTTATGGAACTGATTTTTCGTACTGGAAGGATCAGATAGTAGATTATCTACATTCCAAGGAATTGGAATTGTCATTAAACAAAAAGTCAGCTGACGTGGAAGAAGCCAAATGGAAAAACTTGGACAAGAAGGTGTTGGGTACGATTCGCCTAACATTAACAAAAAAATGTATAGAGCAGTGTAGCTAAGGAGACTACCACAATGGGGCTGATGAATGCACTGTCCAACATATATGAAAAGCCCTCGGTAAATAATTAAGTGTATCTCGCAACTAAATTTTTTAATTTTAAGATGGATGAAGGTACATCTGTGGTTGCCCATATAAATGAATTTGATACGTTGGTTAACAAACTGGTTGTTGTCGATTTAACATTTACGGGTGAATTAAATGCTATCTTGTTGTTGAGATCCTTACCTGACAGTTGGGAGCCTATGAAGACAATTATTTCAAATTCTTGTGAAAAAGAGAAATTGAAATTTGCAGATGTTTGAGATGCATCTCTTCGAGAGGAGATTCGCAGAAAGGATTCTGGTATTGCATCAACTTCTGGTACAAAATTGAATGTGGACAGAGGAAGAAATAATAATAGAGATTACGGAAAACGTGGAAAGTCAAGAAACAACAGAAGCAAGTCTAGAAACAGCAAACTAGAATGTTAGAATTGTGGTAAGATAGGACATCTGAGGAGGAACTGCAAAGCCCCAATGAAAGCTGAAGGGAAAGAAGCTGGTGCAAATGTTGTTGCTGAAGAAATACATGATGCTCTAGTTCTTGTAGTTGAAGGTGCTCATAACACATGGGTGGTGATTCAAGTGCATCTTTTCACACTACCAAACAACGTGATATTCTTAAGAACTATGATGCAAGAAATCATGGAAAATTGTATCTTGCTGATGGAGAGCCTTTGGACATCATTGGGATTGGTGACGTTAATTTAAAAATGACGAATAGTTCAGTCTGAAAGATTCGCAAGGTACGTCACGTTCAGAATATGATGAAGAACCTGATTTCCGTGGGGCAGCTGGATAATGAAGGATGTGAAATATCCTTCAATCAAGGAAACTGGAAAGTTACAAAGGGTTCCATGGTGATCGCTCGAGAAAGAAAGTTATAAACTTTGTATGTCAACGACGACGACAAAGATATGATATATGTTGTAGATCATTCGAGTCGGACCCAATTATGGCACAGTAGGTTGGGATATATGAGTGAAAAAGGTATGAAAATTCTTCACTCTATAGGGAAGCTAGAAGGACTTAAGTCAGTGGAACAACAGTTATGTGAAGTATGCATATTTGGGAAACAAAGTCGTGTCAGTTTCTCAAAGACAGGTTCAACGCCAAAGTCTATAGAATTGGAGTTGGTTCACACCAATGTGTGAGGGCCTTCTGAAGTTTCTTCCATTGGAGGTTCCAGATACTATGTAACTTTCATAGACAACTCAAGTAGAAACGTATGAACTTATTTTATTAAACGTACGTCTGAAATGTTTTCTATTTTCAAATCATGGAAGGCTATGGTAAAGAATGAGACAGACTTGAAAATCAAAAGCTTGAGGTCAGATAATGGTGGTGAGTATGTTCGTAGGGAATTCAAGAAATATTGTGAAGACAGTGGAATTGTGATGTTAAATACTCTTCAATTACACCACAGTAGAACGGTGTGGCGGAAAGATTGAATATGATGCTGAATGAGCATGCTAGGAGCATGAGATTACATGCAAAATTGCCTAAGATGTTTTGGGCAGAGGCAATCAATTGTGCAACCTATCTGATCAATAGGAGCCCGACCACATCACTAGACTTCAAATTGCCTGAAGAAGTCTGGACTGGTAAACAGATAAACCTTTCCCATTTAAAGGTTTTTTGCTGTGTATATTACATTCACATTGATGCTGCAGAAATGAGTAAATTAGATGACAAATCCAAGAAATGTTTCTTTATTGGGTATGGTGGAGCTGAGATAGGTTATACATTTTTGGATGACCAAAACAAGAAGATTATCAGAAGCAAGAACGTGATCTTCAATGAGAAAGTCTTATACAAAGACAGAAATAAAGTTGATTCAGGAAAGACAGAGTTAGATGGAAGCATAAAGAAAATTCAGTATATAAGTCCTCTTGAGGTTGAGACTAAAACAATAAAGATTGAAGATTAGAATAAAATTACTCCTGAAGAAACAGTTGTGGGATCTGATGATCAGGTTGTGGAATCTGATGAACCAGTTGTGGAAACTGATGAGGTTTAGAGAATACCACCAACAACAATTAGATGATCTAGTAGAACAATCAGACCTCCACAGAGGTATTCCCCTATATTGAATTACATTTTACTGACTGACAGAGGTGAACTTGAATGTTATGAAGAGGCGGTTCAGCTAGAAGAATCTGTTAAGTGGGAGTTAGCCATGAAAGATGAAATGAATTCTCTAATGATTAATCAAACATGGCAACTTGCTGAGTTACCAAGAGGTAAGAAAGCTCTGCAGAATAAATGGGTATATAGAATCAAATAGGAACCCGACGACAGCAAAAGGTACAAGGCAAGGCTTGTAGTCAAAGACTTTCAACAAAAGGAAGGTGTTGACTTTAATGAGATTTTCTCTCTCATAGTTAAGCTAACTACTATTAGGACTGTTCCACCGATAGTGGCAGAAGAAGATTTGTTCTTGGAACAAATGGATGTAAAAACAATTTTTCTTCATGGTGATTTGGAGGAAGAAATTTACATGTTGCAGCCACATGGATTTACAGTACAGGGGCAAGAGAAAATGGTATGCAAACTTCAAAGAAGCATGTATGGTCTCAAACAAGCATCCATACAATGGTGTAAGAAGTTTGACAGTTTTATGTGTAGCAGTGGATTTCAGAGGTGTCAGGCGGATCATTGTTGTTACATAAGAACTCAGGGTAACTCATTCATCATTTTATTGCTATATGTTGATTGCATGACTAAACAAAGAGGAAATTATGAAGATAAAGGCTGAATTATCTAAAGAATTTAACATGAAGGATTTGGGAGCTGCAAACAAATTCTAGCTGGGATGAGGATAGAGAGAAACGATGGTATTTTGACACTGTCACAGAAAGAGTATGTTAATAAAGTATTGAACAAGTTTAACATGGGAAATGCAAAACCTATGAGTACTCCTTTAGCTAGTCATTTTAAATTGTCTAAAGAGCACTGACTRACTACTGAGCAAGAAATAGATCATATGGCTAGAGTTCTATTTGCTTCAGCTGTAGGAAGCTTAATGTATGTCATGGTTTGTACAAGACCTGATATTGCACATGCAGTGGGAGTTGTCAGCAGGTATATGAGTAACCCAGTAAGGCAACATTGGGAGGCTGTAAAGTGGATATTTAGATACTTGAGGAAGACAACTGATTATGCTCTGCACTTTAAAATATCATATTTTAAACTGCAAGGATATGTAGGTGCAGATATGGCAGGGGATACAGATGGAAGAAAGAGTACTACCGAATATGTTTTTACGTTGGGTAATACTTCGATTAGCTGGGTCTCAAAACTGCAGAAGATAGTAGCACTTTCTACTACAGAAGTTGAGTACGTTGTAGTTACTGAAGTAAGCAAAGAAATGATATGGCTTCAGTGTTTCTTGG
Organism: Momordica charantia; assembly: GCF_001995035.1. Next base: position 948,485 of record NW_019104557.1, on the reverse strand, counting down.
AAGAACTTGGCTTGAGATTGGGAAAATTGACTTTGCATTGTGACAGTCAGAGCACTATTCATTTAGCAAAGAATTTAGTGTTTCATTCGAGAACGAAACACATGCAGTTAAGATACCATTTTATCAAATCAACTTTGGAAGATGGAATGTTGTGGCTTGAAAAGATTCCAAGTTGTCAGAATCCAACGGATATGTTTACCAAGATCGTCCCTGTTGATAAACTGAAGTTGTGTGCAACGTCAATTGGACTTCCCCACGACTAGAGAGGAGTCGCTATCGTTGTAGAGGAGACATATTGCTTGCTTTGTCTTCAAGTGGGAGATTGTTAGGATTATGCAGCCAAACCAAGGAGAAAATCTTTTTTCCTACAAGGAAAATGTCCATTTAAAATTTTTCTTGTCTAATTTAGTTTAGGCTTTTTTATTTTCACTTTCCCTTTTAGTTTTTGTCATACCATCTATTATAAATAGAGATAGATGAGTCATTTGATTGGGTGTGCACAAATAGAGAGTGGTGAGAAATTCTCCAAGAAGAGAGAGTTTGAGAGCTAAATACTTGTGTATCCGTTCGAGAGTTTGAACGGCTTGTAAAGTGATTCGTAAGCGTTTTTTGTGTGAGGGAAAATTGGGAGAAATCATTGTAAGGAGCTTGTAAACTCTTGGGAGATTCTTCCTGACATTTTTTAATATAAATCCGACGTTTAATTTTCTTCTCCCTAATCTTTATTTATCGTTCTTGTTACTTATAAGTTTTAGATTATTTTATCTAATCTTTAAGTGTCGGGTGCATTTTTTCACAACAAACTTCCCAAGAATAGGGAATTAAATGAGGGGTGGGGATGGAGACGGGGACGGGAAGCCTTTAATACCCCATCCTCGCCCTGTGAACTACTCAACAACTACTTGTACCCAATTTAATTTTTCCTTCTATATTACGATAGTAACACAACTAAAGAGCCATTTGACATCTGTACCTCTCTTAAGAATTGTAGCTTTGAATTATTGTTTAATAAAATACTTTTAATTAGAACTTTTGGTAAAAGAAAGATAAAACTTTTGAATGTTTAAAAAAAAGGTAATTACTTTTCAAAATATCGTGGAGCCAAATACAATAAAGAGTACAAAATACTTTTAAATCAATAAAAAAATTAGATATTAGAAAAGATCCTTTTGCTAAAAGTTAAATTTAACATTACCAAATATATCATAAATCACACAACTTCATCTTTGAATAATAAATTGCAGAGATTTTCAAATTTTTGTTTATATTAAGTTGGTCCATTAGTCCAAAGGTAGAGTATCTCCACAATGGTATGATATTGTCCGCTTTGGGCATAGCCCTCACGGCTTTGCTTTTGGTTTGACCCAAAAGGTCTCATACCAATGGAGATAATTGTCATCTCTTATATACCCATGATCATTCCCTTCCCTAGCTAATGTGGGACTTTGTTTGCAATCACCTTACAAACCCAACGGTTTCTTTGATATCAATATTCATGAGTTCCTTCTCAAAACCAATTGGCAATGAAAGAAGTAGCCTATGTTTATTATAAACCATTGTAGTGTCCCTTTTTTTTTCAATGTAGGATCCTTAACACTAGAGAAGCAAATGTAGTAGAGTCATATGATTGTCTCGTGAGATTAGTCGAGATGCACATAAGCTGGTCAGTACACTCACAAATATCAAAAAAAGAAAGTTACTTAAATCAAAATTAATGTTAAAGTTTTAAATCAATAAAAAAACCAATAATACATATGRGGAGTTTTGCCAAGATCATGTGCTTGGTTCACATGCAAAGTCACCAAACGAGTTAAAAGTGTAATAAATAAATTATAGCACCCAACAATATTAACAAAGTTTCACTCCCTACTAATTCTAGAAAGCAAAGAATCTCATTGGAAACCACACAAGTACAAAAGATGGGGTTGGTAGCCTTTTACTTTGTTCTCGCTCTCTATCTTGGCGCTCGAGCTACAGAGGCTGATGTATCATTTTCTTTACTAGGTGCCACCTCCAAAACCTACAAACAGTTCATAACCAATCTACGTAGTGCCCTCACGGTGAGATCTCCAATGGTGTACGATATCCTTGTGTTGTACCCGCCAACAACGGCCTCGACGCGCTTCATATTACTGCATCTCACAAATTACAATACTGAATCCATCACTGTGGCAATAAACATAGTGAACGTGTACGTTGTAGCATATCGAGCTGGAGATAATGCATACTTTCTTAACGATTCCTCAGCAGAAGCAGACAATGTTCTACTCAAAGGCATCAAACATGAAAGACTTTCCTATAAAGGAAACTAGACTTTCCTATAAAGGAAACTATGACGGCTTTGAGAGGGCTGCAGGGAAGATTTCGAGACAGAACATTAATCTCGGGTTTGTCTGAAATGAGTAGTGCCATTGGCAGCATGTTCCACCACAATGTTGGCACTTCTGTTCCTAGAGCATTTATTGTGATCATCCAAATAGTCTTAGAAGCTGTAAGATTTAAGTATACTGAGCACGGAGTTTCTGAGCATGTCAAGACCAGCTTTAAGCGAGACCCTACGTTCTTCAACTTAGAAAATCGTTGGACTGATTTCTCTGAACATATACAAATTGCACAGATACGAGATGGGGAATTTGGTCGTCCTGTTGAGCTTAGAACTATTTACAACAAACCAATTCTCGTAACTAATGTTAGATCGCCTACTACTAGTCCTCTGAAAGTACTATATCAATCTTACCTACTTTAGACATGACTCTCACGACTTTACTTTTGGTTTCACCCAAAAGACCTCATACCAATAGAATTAATTGTCCTCTCTTATCTACCATGGATCACTCCCTTCCATAACCAACGTGGGACTTTGTTTGCACTCTTGTACAAACCTAACAATCTATAAACTTGAACATAAAAAATCATTTTTGTTCTTGTTATTAAGTTTTTTATAAGTTGTATATAAAAGGTGCATAGACAATCTTTTGTTCTTTTACTTAGTTAGTTATAGATATCTCCATAGACAACTATTGAAACTATATGTAATATGTTGGGTATTGGATTTGATAATAGATTCGATTTTTTTTAAGTAACTAATAGAAAATTGAAAGAAAAATAACTAAAATAGTTTGTCTGAAAACTTTAGAGACTAACACAATTAGATAAAAGAGAAGATTTGAAAAGTTGGGACCAAAACATCGAAATTGAATTTAAACCAATAATAATTGTGTAATGTTTTTGTTTTATATCACCACACTAAAGATGATATTTCTGTAGAACTATTTAAAAGGATTAGAAATGTTGAAGTATGAATATAAATATACTAATCATAAATATAAAAAGTCATAAATTTTGATTAGGACTCTTAATAAACAAACTTACTTTTGTAAATAAAATCAAAATAACATTATTATAAAACTGAGTCGAGCTTATTCAATAGAATTAGCTGGATGAACAAAGCATAGCAACGCACGCATACATAATTGATAACTCGTGAATTATTTATTTTGTTTAACGATTAAGATATATGGCTCATTTTCTCAAAGATCGGAGGTTCAATTCCTCATCTCTTTATTGTACTGAAAAAGAAAGTTATTTATCTTAATTCAAGAACTCGTAGTTGTACATCCAATTAGGCAAAATAACATGAGAAAGTACATGAAAAATACAACATTCATTATATGTTTATGAATTAGTTGTTAATTGCTTTTAGCCCAAAAGATAAAGTGAAATAACACTTTTTAGAGTGTGTGATCACAATTATCATGGATAACTTTGTGGTCACAAACACTCTGGATAATATAATTCATTAAGCATAAATATACATAAATAGAACATTCATAATCATTCAAGAGAATCAAACAATCTTCAATGACTACATCAATTCCAAATATGAAAGGTTTAACTACTCATATTGAATGCAAAAAATAAAGTAACAATGAGACATCCATAACAAAACTACAAGAATAAAAGGAATAGAGAAGAAATTAAGTTCAGCGTGTCAATCGTCCGTCCCCAAAGCGACTTCCACGATCCCGAGCCTTGAAAATCTCTTTCCTAATGTCTCTAATGGTCTCCTTGCTCTCCATATTGGCCAAAAATCCAAACTGCCAAAAAAACTCCTCCAAAACTCCTCCTCTCCAGCGGCTGCATAACCCTATTTTTATAAAAATTGTCGTGTCAGCGCTACACAGGGCATGGTGATACACTATTTAAGATAATAAAAAATTAAAACTTTGGAGCACCGTGGCGCTATCTTCTCGGGTTTTTGGACTTGGTTAAGTTGCGATGCTTTCCTATTCGGTTAGGTTATGATTTTCCTCTCAATTTCATCCATTTTTGTCTCATTTTCTCGATTATTCATTCTTGAAAAATATGTCTTATGTGGATAAATATATCATAAATAAACGAAAACTAACAATTAATTCACATATAAATCTCATGAAAGGTAGTTGATCACGTAGTTCGCTATCAACCTCCAACCTCAAGGAAATGAGTAAGTGCCAGCTACCACTGAGCTATGCATAGGTTGGAAATCAAATGTCATTCTTACAGAAATTTATGGAGAAGAATACTAACAGCAAGAAGCCATTTCAAAGAATAATACATCCTAGGACAAAAAACATCTCTAGAAACTGATAACATTGATTTTCAAAGTTAACTAACAAAAAAAAATGTCAAAACAAGAGGACATTCATGTTCGAAGGGAAAGATTGGTGAAAAGGCTGGAGAGCCTTCATTCGTTGATTGCTTGTACTAATGCATAATTAACAATTAATCTCTTTTTGCTACCCTTTCATTTGATTCTAATTATGAAGTTTAAATCAAATGAGGGTAAATACACGTAGGGGCTAAGGGGACATGCCCCCAACTTTACATAAATATAGTATAATTCTGTGCCCCCAACTGCACATAAATATAGTATAATTTTCTTATTAGTATGATTTTGAGCTCAACCAACCGAACACAAACGAATGAATAAGAAAATTTAAGACAAAGATTTTTAAGTGGTTTGGCCAAATAATACCTACATTAGCCATAGAAGATTGCACTATTCTCACTTAATCAATTCTAGATTACAATAAGCAAACTTAGACACAAGCAAGCTTCAGTTTCACCTTGCTCAAATAACTTAACTTAAGATCCATTGGACTGCCTTCCAATGTGTTTTACCTTATTTACTCATATACATACTCACTAAGCTTGCATCATAGAATAAATCTAGTTTTGTGCATACATAAGATACATTAATCAACCTGAAAATTGAGAGTAAGGAATTGAAACAATACCTCTTGCTTCATTCTCGATTTTGTGGTTCATCACTCTTTGAGAGTTTTTGAGCGATTGGGGTATGATTTGGGGTATCCATGTTGAACTTTTTTAGGATGTTTTTGTTAAGGATCTCACATTGATAAAAGAAGGGACTTTACAATGGTTTATAATAGACATGGACTACTCCTCTCATCGTCAATTAGTTTTGAGATGTACCTCATAAATATTAATATGGTATCAGAGCCCAAAAGCTCAAACGAGCATCCCGTCCAAAATGGGATTTGGCCAAGATCGATAAGCCAAAAAGAGGCACGATCTTGCTGCTCTTCTCATTGTCAATTGGTTTGAGATGGAACCTCATAAATATTAATACTTTTCTGTATTTTGTTAGTTAAAATCTTAGCAAGAGTCATAAGAACCTATAGTAAGTCACTTGGAGGAATCAAAAAAGAAAAAGAAGTGAAAAAAATGAAAACGAAAAAAAAATTTGAAAAATAAAAGAAAATGAAAAAAAAACGGAAAATGAAGAATGAATGAAAAAAATTGTGGGAAAAGGATTAATGTCTTCAATGTTCTCATTGAGATATATAGCTTTTTCAAGACTCAACCATTTTACTCTCTTTGGAAGATATTTTTCTAAGCTTCATTGTAAGGCTAAATCTCTAACTTACAGCAACTTTATCTTAGTTGGGTTTGATGCGTTTAGCGCGTGTATTTGTAATTTACGAACAAATTATTTATTCAAGAAAGAGTTATCTTATTATTTCTTTATATTACTCGTATTCCAATAAACTAAAATCCAAGGTTATTTAATGTAACTGGAACAATATATATTTGATATACAATGTATATATTTGATATACAGTATATATTCGATATACAAGTGGATAATATTCCAGCAATAACCTAAAGGTCTATAGTACACGGATAAGGTTGGTACCTTATCCTGGTAACACGGGATACGACCCGCTTTGTAACAATTACAAACGACTCTATCCAGTTCGTTCATTTAGTAACATGCGAGCGGGGGTATCTTATACAATGAGCTTGTATAAGACCGGACCATGAAATCATTAATCAGTAGTTGTAACACCGTTCCTAACATTTTAGGGACGGAACCGAGTAGGGAGTTGGGAACGTAATTACTGGATTGTTCATTAGAGGATTAGTGGTACTTAAGATACAAGAAGTAACCTAGGGGTAAAATGGTAATTTGACCCAACTGAGGTTACGAGCACTCGTGAAGGATCGATTTACCGTCGATGGTCAATTTCCATGGACACGAAATATTCTGCACTGAGAAGAGTGCAACTGCAGATCTTTAGTGGAGTGATCTGTAGTTAAAGAATGTTGGTTAATTTGGTTAATGATTTTAATCAATTAACATCGTATCGTTGAAGCTTCTGATCTATAGGTCCATTAGGTCCCTTAATTTGGTTAATGATTTTAATCAATTAACATCGTATCGTTGAAGCTTCTGATCTATAGGTCCATTAGGTCCCTTTGTTAGCTCACAACGGGAAAAACGAGGATCAAGATTTTGAGAGAATTTGAAATGTTCAAATTATATATCAAGGAATGTGTATAAGGTATATTATAATACATTATATATATAGTTTATTTTGAATAAGGATTAAATAATTAAACTACATATTATGAGAGAAATATTTGAATAGGATTCAAATAATTAACATGAATTGGATTCAAATTAAAACTATAGGTTATACAAGAGAGATGCATTTGAATATGATTCAAATATATAGTTTTAATTAAATATGTGATATTTAATTAAAAGTTAAATAATTAATTGTTATTTATTTATTTATTTAATATTTGGATTTATATTAATTAATTATTAATTAGATTAATAAATAATAATTAAATTAATTAATTGTTAATTAATTTAATTAATTTGTTTATTATTAATTGAATTAAAACGAAGATATTCTGATGGTCTTCAGATTTCCCTAAGAAAAGATATCCTAATGGTCTTAGGATTTTCCCCCTCTATAAATATAACAGTAACCTGAACCGTAAAGGAAGGCTAAAAAGAAATGGCTAAAATTCTCTTTAACTCTCTTACTTTCTCAATCCCTTACAATTAGATTCCACAATCAAGATTTATGACCGAGAGACTTATCAAGGAAGATCAAGTGGTGTTGTCTCATTGAGTTTACATGAAGAAGAGTCTTCAAAGGTAAAATCAACCATTCTTCTCTGTTTTATATTTTTTATGTGTTTTAAATTTCATAAGAAATTCAAGAACGCGTTCTATTGCTTCCGCTCTGGGATTTATATCCCTTTCAATTGGTATCAGAGCGCGATTTTTTGTTCTAAACTTTCGGTTGAAATTTTGCACTGAATATGGTGGGGTTTCTTCTGCATTTTGATGTTTGAGGTTTATGGGTTTTGCAATTGGATGTTTGTTTGTTTTGGTATTTAGATTTACAAATTCGTTTGACTTGATCAATATAAAGGGTCCGGTGTTTCTGGGCATTTAATGTTGTAAATCATTGTGTAAGTCTATGTCGTTCCTGTTGGATGAATTCTGAGGGTTTTGGACATGATTTAGCAAAATTTTCGATGTAGACTCGAGGCTGAGTTCTGAAATCTTAAAAAAAATCACGTTGAAATGCTAGCCCAAATACACGCAGATTGCATTAAATGTCATGATATTGGGACATTTCCTTAAGTGTTCAATGTTGCCCTCATGAGGCAGATGTCTTAGGTTTGAGTAGGAGTAGTTGCGTTTTTCTTTTTCCTACTTTTCTTATATAAAATTAATATAATCATGATTATATTAATTTAATGTGCTTTTAGGATGACAAAACCAAGTCCAATTTGCTGCTTATTTAATTATTATGCATTATGAATGTATGTTTAATTAAATGTATGATGCATAAAGTATGTCATTTAGATTAAAATCCCACCCTAAGTTAAAGCATGATCATGTATTGTATTAATATAAGTGTTATATTATACGAAGCATGGTGTATGTTTCTTGTAATTAATATAATTATTATGTTAATTAATGGAAAAATGAGTTGTATTGAGCATGAAATTTCTTTAGTAAATATAATTGTTATATTTTTATGAATGTCATTTAATGCATGCCTACAAGTTTAATTATATATATAATTGTTATATGTATGTTTAAAGCTTAGTATTGCATGTTTATGGTTAACTAATTTGCTTTAGAAAGGGTTTTAGCTTACGTTAATCTTTTTTCCTAATAAGGTTAGAGTTTTTTCTTAAAAAAAAAAAACTTAATTATAAAATATTGCCTATAAGGGAACCCTGTCTTAGCATGTTTCTGTCTAGGTTGAGCCCTACCTGAGAACTGACCTAGGGGTTGAATTAGTCTATATTTTAGAAAAGCATGCAATAACGTTTTAGTTTATTAAATTGTCTCAAAAACTAAAAATATTAATGTAAAACTATCAAATATAAATAAATTGTATTGGGCAAATGATTTTATTAAAGGAAAAATATTTTAGCTGTTTTTTTCTTAAATAATAAACCCTAAGTTATAAAATACTTAGTGGGAGGATTACTGTATGTATTACCAGTATGTTTCATATACGAGGTATGTATAATATATACTCTTTCCTTCACGCTCTCGGTGAAGTTTACACGAGATTCATGCTCGACCTCGTGGTGCCTTAGGAGCATCCTCCCTTCGGAAGGTGTTTGCATGAGTCAATATCAAGGTGAATGGAGAAAGTATTTAAAGTAAGTGGGAGAAAGTCGTGTGATAACACTTCATACGGTCTCCTTCATTAGTTTGCAAAGCCAAGGTTTCATGTTCGACCTCGTGGTGTCCTAGGAGAGCATCCTCCCTTTGGATGGTGTTTGCATGAGATCAGTGCTATGACAAACTCTAGAAATGTATAGGGTTCTAAAGTTTTTGCGATGGTATTGTCTAACCCTTCGGTAAGCATGTTAGGGCGAAATTTTAGGGTCTAAAATGAATGGGCTATATTTACAACAAATTATTTAGGGCCCGTTTGGTAACCATTTCGTTTTTTTGTTTTTGGGTTTTGGTTTTTTGTTTTTAAAAAACAGTTTTGTTTGATAACCAATTCAATTTTCTGTTTTTTGTTTTTGAAAAACCATTTTAAAATTCTATGTAAATTTCAAACGCAAAAAAAAAAAAAAAAATTCAAAAACAGATTTTTCTTTTTCAAAATCTAATTCTTTCTTCTAAATACTCAAATTTTTTTTATTTCTCATATTGTTCACACGAGATTTCTGGAGAATTTATATTTCATAGACTAAATACAATTTGTATTGATATTTGGAGGTTCGTACAATCTCTAATATTTATCCTCTGATTCTTTTCCTTGAATTCTTCGCTTGTTGATCTTGATCGACCTATTGGCTGCTTGTTGATCTTGATCAACCTAAGCTTAGTGATCTTGATTGGCCTATTTGGCAGGTTATTGATCTCGATCGACCTATTAGCGGTTGTGGATCTTGATCGACCTCTTGGCCGCTTGTTGATCAAGATCGACCTCTTGGCGGCTTTTTGATCTTGATCGACCTCTTGGCGACTTGTTGATCTTGATCGACCTCTTGGCGACTTGTTGATCTTGATTGGCCTCTTGGCGGCTTGTTAATCTTAATCGACTTATTAGACTTCTTGTTGATTAGGATGGAGGATCTTGATCCTCTGCATGATGGAGGAGTTTGATCTTTTGCAAAATGGTGGATTTTGGATGAAGAATTTTGATCCTTTGGAAGATTTTGAACATTTGCATGATGAATTAGATGGTGAATGAACCCCTTAGGGTCTTTCATGGGCCTTAGGTGGCTTTCACCCATCTGATTTCAAGTCCATTGTCACGTGGCACAATCCAATTGGGTCTGCTTATGTCTTCAAACAAGCGTGGCAAATTTTGATTTGACCAATTTATGGCATATGTGGCACAATCTTATTAGACCAACTTATGTCATCATATGGTCATAATGTAATTTGATTGGTCGAATTCAAATGCCTAAATTTAACATGTGACATGATTTAATTGGCCACTTTTTTATATCTTTCTATTTAACSACAGTTGTCAAACTTTAATTTGCCTCAATTTAATAACATACAATTTTGTCATTATTACGTAGTAATTTGTGATTTATCGAAATTCATTAGTCAACGCATATTTATCTCTAAAAAATTTCTTTCTCATTCTAAACTTTTTTTATTTCTAAATTTCTCACTACAAAATTTTTTTTCTCACTCTAAAATTTTAATATTTTGAATATTTTTTATTATTTGTCTTTCTTAAATTTTCATCTCTATGTATTTTTATTTATTATTTTTTTATAACAGATCAGTTTCATTTCTCTCTCTTCAAATTTAATATTTTTCCAAATTTTTTTCTATAAAATTTTGTCTTTTATTACTTTTCTTTTTCTTCCTGATCTTTTTTTTCTCTAAAAATTATATCTTTCTTTCTCGTTCAATTTTCTTTCACTATAACATTTATTTATCTCTATATTTATTTACTTTCTATTAAAATTATATTTTGAATCTTGTTTTTATCTCTAAAATTTTTTCCACTTTAATTTTTCTCCCATACTAATTTTTTATTTATTTAACATATCTTTTCCTCTCAACTTTACTTTTTTTCTCTAAAATTTTTCTCCTTTTGTCTTTAACTTTTCTTGAATGCATGGAATTCTTGGAAATTTGGATTTTGGAATAAATGGAATACCCCAATTTGGGTCAGCAACCTCCACTTAAATTCATAATTTCATTATTATTCAATTCAATTGAATTCAATTGACATTTGAGCATTCGAATTTGAATTTGAATTTCCAAGACAAAATTGGAAAGACAACGAGGCAGACTTCACTAAATTGCGCATACATGAACGTTGCGCATGCAGATTGCCGAGCGGAAGCGGACACTTGTCACCTGCATGCAAGGAAAAAATTAAAAAAAATAATAATATATAATCGGTTTTGTTCAGTTCCAGTTAACATGGTTTGAAACCAGTGAGCCTGTGTAACGCCCCGAGTCCCTCAGGTTAGTTAGTCTCGAATCAGGAGATTTTTCATTTAATTTTCAAAGTGAATGTTAATCGAATTTATTTAAATTTATCGGGCTCTAAAATCCAATTAAATTAATATTTATCGGATCCCGTGTGGTGGGTCTTGTTTAGGAGGGGGGTAGATTTCTTATCTTTGGGCTTGGACTTATTGGGCCTCCTTTGGGTTATTTTGGTTTTAAAA
>NW_019104557.1:902483-934998 GCF_001995035.1 Momordica charantia | reverse complement strand
TATGGTTATGAGCATGATGTTTGTGTGTGCTTGGTGAGGGCTACTTACGGAGTATATTTTATATACTCACCCCCCCCTCTACAATGATTGTTTCAAGTGAAAGACTCGTGGGTGACCACGGTGATGGGACGGAGGAGACATGACGAGCGATGACCATAGGCTGCTTAGTTATTCCTATTTAGTTTAAGTCATTGGTTAAGGCCTCATGTTGTGGCCAATAAACGGTTTATTTGTATTTGAATAATTGTGAGATTTTTCCTTGTGGTTAGTTTTGCTTCGGGATAGGTGCCTGTTTGAGTTTTATTCCATTTGTTTAGTTTCGTATAGATTGAATAATAAACTTGCCTCGTGAAGTGGTTCACGAATGTTGTTRAATGTTATTCCATGAGATTGATTTATCGTTAGAATGATGGGGATTGAAACTTGATTTTATAAGTTTGTGTGCATAGGAAGTTGGCAGGCTGTAATCGGGGTTAAATTTGATTAGTTGGGTAGTTAATGTGACCTAGAGGTGTGCGGAAAATTCTGGGTCGTTACAGCCTGCAACCGAAATGAAATGCTTCGGTTTAACATACTATGCAGCTGAACCCGATGAACCGAACCAACTTCAGTTTCTATCGGTTTTGGCAATTTTAGCGATTTTGGGTTGCACCCCTAGTCTACGCCCGCACCGCCGCAGCAGTGCGAACACCTTGCCGCACACGCCCATGTGCGCCTCGTGTCGCTCGCACGCCCTAACGCCTATTGCTTGTCGCTTCTGCTGCACATGCCCTGCCCATGCACGCGCTGCCATGCCACCCTCCTAGCCCGCGCATCGACCAGGTCCCAACACCATCCTTCTGCGTGCCTTTGTCGCTTGCACACCATGTTGAGCCTACCATTCCACGTTTTCCATAGTCTCTGTTATTATTTCTTCCTCTGTCCCCATTCAGTATTGTACCAGAAGTAGACATAATACTAGAATACTTTCTGCAAATCTCTTCTCAAAGAGCTACATCTTATAGGCGTTTAACTACCTTCATAGGCTCCTAACTGTCAGGTAAGGATCTCAACAACAAAATAACATTTAGTTCATCAGTAAACTTTAAATCAACAACAACTAGTTTATTAACCAACAAATCAAACTCATTTATATTGGTATCCATAGATGTACCTTCAGCTATCTTCAAATTAAAGATTTTAGTTATGAGGTACACTTTATTATTTATTGAAGGCTTCTCGTACATGTTGGTTAGTGGAATCATCAACCCCATTGTGGTAGTCTCCTTAGCTATCCTGCTTCGAACATTTTTTGTTAATGTTAGGTGAATCATATCGAACATTTTTTGTTAATGTTAGGTGAATCATATCGAACACCTTATCTAACTTTCCATTTGGCTTCTTCCATGTCATCTGGCTTCTTGTCTAATGACAATTCCTATTCCTTGAAATGTAGATAATCTACTATCTAATCCTTCCAGTAGGAAAAAATAGTTGCGTAAAAAAGAACAAATTTATCTTATCTAGTCATCGTTCTTCAACCTTGGGCTCTTATATCAATTGTTGTGAAAAAAAAATGCAACCAACTATTAATTGTCTGAATCACAAATTCAGACAATTAGGGGTGATCATCGGTCTATCGGAATCGATTTTGGACTCAAACCGACACCGACCACCAACAAGTTCAATTTCCATCGGTCGGAGCTCGTTGGTTTTAGAAAACTCCATGACTCTGATCGAGCAACTACACTAATGGTCAGTCGATTTTAGTCTCGGTTTGGTAAAGAAGAAGAGAAGAAGAAGAAAAAAGAGAAAAAAAAGGATGACGAAGAAAGATAAAGAAAAATAATGGAAAAGAAAAAAGAAAGAAAAAAGAGAAAAAAAATGACAGTAGAAACGAAAGAAGAGAAAAGAGAAAATGGAAAAGAAGAAAAAAAATCAACCTTCACTAAAATAAACAACAACAAAAAAAGAAAAAGAGAGGAGAACCTGAGAAGGAGAAGTGGAAGAGCTGAAGAGAAAGAAGAGGAAAAGAAAGAAAATGGGAGATGAGATGTCAAGGCCAAGGGAAGTAAGTAAAAAAAAAAAAAATCAAGAAAGAAGAGTAAAGGAAATTATTTTGAATATAAAAAAAATCACATTGGGAAACTAGTCGGTGCTAGTTTTCCCATGTACAACGGTAGTGTGCAAGCATAGACTGCCGTATTTAATGCTATGTTGTTTACTTTATTCTTTTTTTCCTTATGTATGCTAAGATGCTAATGAGTTCGGTCAGTTTCGATCGGAAATAAGACTTTCGACTAAACTGACCGACAACAGCTAGTTTTTATTGTTGAAAAACCAATTCTAACCGAATTGTTTAGTAGACCGACCGACCTTTATTCGGTCGATTTTGATCGGTCGAATCGGGTTTTCGGAAAGTTTGGTTCACCCCTACAAACAATATTTGTTATCTAATCTCAAATCAGGTTCTGGTTCTTATTAATGCGAAATTCAATTTCAAATTGTAACATACAATTTAAAAGAATAAATAAACTAATCTAAAACTTCTAAGTAATAAGAACGATAAATAAAGATAGGAGAAGAAAAATTAAACGTTGGATTTATGCTGGTTCACCCAATGTGGACTACGTCCAATTCTCTTCTACCGTTTTAGGTTCTACTAAAATGTCAGGAAGAATCTTCTAAGGGTTTACAAGCCCTTTATAATGATTTCTCTCACACAAAAAATGCTCATGAATCACTCTAAAAGTCTTTCAACTCTCGAATGGATACACAAGTATTAAGCTCTCAAACTCTCTCTTATTGGAGAATTACTCACAACTCTCTATTTGTGCATATCATCAAGTGATCGTTCTATCTATATTTATAATAGGTGGTACGACAAAAAAACTATAAGGGAAAGGGAAAATAAAAAAGACCCAAACTAAATAAGACAAGGATAATAAAAAAAAACTCAAACTAACTAAAACAAGGAAAAATTCCAAAAATACTTTTTTCCTATAGGAAAAAGATTTTCTCCTTTATTTAACTCTATCATATCAACCATACTTTTCTCTCAAATCTCATATTTCATGTCATCTTTTTTTCTCTATGTGACTACATAGCCAGATGTCATCTCTCCCCCACAATTTTTAGTCTCCTTCAATTATTGTCATTGTTGTCATCTCTAATTGCTCGTCGTCGACACCACATTGTTGCTTGTTGTTGCCGCCACTTGTGATCATTGTTGCCGCTGTCGCACTGATGTTCATCATCTCCTTTTGTTGTCATCATCTTTGTTGTTGTTTTTTCTCTATATTTAATCTATTTACTAAGCTCCTTCCATTTGAGTATTCATTCATCAATTTCATTATCTTGCACGTCTTGTTCGAAATTAGCCCCTTCATTGTCTCCAATATTTTAATGCAACTTCTTTCACCAAATTATGATTAGGAAATTTTGATTATAATATTTTGTATTTATATATTTTATATAGAATTTTAATAGTTCTCAGTTTCATTATTACAACAATAAGTAAATGATAATAGTTTATTTATTTGACCTAATGATTTGTGTAAATATAATTAATTTGCCAGCTAAAAAAAATTTTGATTTTTCACTGAGAAAAACAATGAAATATCACAATAACAAATATCAAATTCAAATTCAAAATTTAATATAAAATACAATACAATAATCACAATTATGATATTTGAAATAAATGAAAAATGTGTTGGGTTTTATGTCCTAAAACTCATAGTTTGTAAATGTCATATATACTTTTATCATCCAATAAAGTTGTTATTGAATTTTATAATGAATAAGTAGTTAGTGATCCAATAAAATGTTCTTACTAGATCCAAATCCAATAAACTAAGGATCCTAGACTGTTATATGAGACTCAAACTTTATGTAGAGACATAAATGTGGATCAAGTTTGAGTTAACAGTCTAAATGATCTATAGTATAAGAATAAGGTTGGGCGCCTTATTTTGGGGACACTATGGATATGGCCCACTTTGTAGCTAGTATAAACGATGTGATCCTAATTCATTAATGTAGAGACATGCGAGTGAAAGTGTCTTGTGCAAAGAGTTTGCATAATATTGGACCATGAGATAGTCATTTTTACTTTTTAACACCATTTACTGTCTAAAACTTACTATCTCGACTTTGATGGCCTAGGTAATCGATCTTAATCCTGAGCTAACTATAAACTTCTGTTTACTCGGGATTATCCTTAGATCTGCATGGGTGAGAACAACTGAATACCGCTGACTCAATAAGCCTCCCATTTCAGGGGTAAAACCAGGTAGATAGCTAGGGACATACGGTGTAAGAAGGAATTCGCTCCTACCCACTTCTGGGATAGTAGAAAGGTTGTTCTCTTAAGGGTTGTATCCAGGTCTTGAACAACTGGCACCACCCTCATCAAAAGGTTTGAGAGGATTTTTTTTTATTTGATAGTTGGACTACAAATCATTGTTCATTAGAGGATTAGTGGGACTTAAGGAACAAGAGGTAATTACAGGGGTAAAACGGTATTTTGACCCAGCTGTAATTACGAACAACCTGCTAAGGGTCGACTTACCGATCATGGTTATATCAAATGGACATAATATATATACAGTGAGGAGAGTGCAACTACGGGCTTTAGTAGAGTGACCTGGTAGTTAACGAATGTTGGTTAACTAGGTTAAAGAGTTTAACAGGTAAATCTCGGATCGTTGGAACTCATGATCTATAGGTTCATAAGGTCCCCTGGCTAGCTCATATAGGAATAAACTTGGAATAATTTGAAGGAATAATTCAAATCGTTCAAATTAGGTTAATCATATGAGATATGATTAAGTCATTGATATATGATACAATTGAGAAAATTTGTCAAAATATTTAAATAGGATTTAAATATTAAAATTATGAATGTGGATTCATAATCGGATGCATGGATTTAGTCAAACAATCGGATGCATGGATTTAGTCAAACAATCGGATTTTGGAAAAAGTCAAATAGTTGACTGTGACCCGAGAAAGTCAAAGGTTGACTAAGAAGATTAAAATAATGTTTTGACCAAGTTGGTGGAATATTCCACTAACTTGTTGAGGGGAACATTTAAATAATGTCAAAAATCCACATTTTGACACTTAGTCATGCTATACATGAGTAGAATATATGTTGTAAGCTTTTGGTGAACTTAGACATGCAAGAGTTGCATGTAATTTTGTCTATTTAAGAAGGGCTTTGTTCGAACATTAAGCCTTCTTGGAAGCTTTGGCCATTTTGATGGTTTTGAAAAGCTTACCTAACTCCTTTTAGTTCTATATTTCTCTCAAATTTTCCTTCTCTAAAACAGTCCTACCGCTCTATTCCAAGCCTTGAGAATAGCTAGGAAGATCTCTTGGTGGTCCTCATTGGAGCTATTTGAAGAAGTTTGAAAAACTACAAAGGTATGTAATTTTCTCTTCCTTTCTATAAGCATCATAATGTATGAATCATGAATGTTTAATTCTAGGTTGGAATATGCATCTAGATTGTTATTTTGATCCATGCTCGCTTCCGCTGCGCATGTATGTATTTTGTCCATCAAAATGGTATATTTTTTAGAATACACGTTAAAATATAGAAAGAATTAAATGTAAAATGACAATATGTTAGAATTTAACAAATAATATAATTTTAAAGAAATTATTCAAAATTTGGGTTTATTGAGAGGAAAAGATCTGGATATATATATTTTGTTTTAACGTATTTAATTATTATTAAAGATATAAAGGGTAAATATTGTAATTAGTTAAACAATGCAAGTGTAAATTTAACCTAAAATGTTTTTTTTTTGGTTCAGATCCTTACATTTTAATTGAGTATAGATATAGATGAAATAAAAGAAATATAATATATTTTTTTATAGAATACACATTAAAATACAGAAAGATTTAAATGTAAAATAACAATATGATTGAATTTGACGAATAATATAATTTTAGTGAAATGATTCAAAATTGGGGTTGATCGAGAGGGCACGTTCTGGAATATATATAAATATTTTAATGTATTTAATTATATTAAAGATTTAGAGGGTAAATAATGTAATTAGTTAAATATTGCAACGATAAATTTGAACTAGTTTTTTTTTTCCAGATCCTAGCATTTTATATAGTGTGATATAGATTTAAATGTAATTGAACCCATCAGTGGATCAAACCATAGATACATAGCATGGCAATTACATGAAATGTGATTGTACGTGTGTATTTTCAATTGATTTTTTCTTACTTTAGTGAGATCAAAATCTTTAATCTAATGAGGCAAAGTAGAATGAACTTAATTTCTACCTTTATAATCAAAATAATTATCCAAAATATATATATATATATATATAAATCAATCATGTAGCAATATATAAACCTCCACTTAGACATAATTTTCTTATGTCGAATAATATGAGTCATATGCTCATGAAAGATGAAAGATCTCGGGTGGTAATGCTTTTGCAAGCAAGCATGTTTTTATAGAGTTGTTTGGGAATGGAAACCAGACTGCCACGTGGAGGACGATAATTCGCTAAGGGAGAATGCTCCCAAATAAAACTCCATGCACCTCTACCTTGGAACCTTCCGATGTGGGTAACTTCGCTATTATTTCCATTATTAAGTTATCAATGCAAGCAAAATCGTCCGGCTCCGACCTGCTCAAACCCGACATATCCAATCTTAACTCCAACCAGGATAACCGTCTGTCGTAACCCTGTCAGAGCCTAGACCTATAAATAGTGGGCCTCATTTCACCATCAGGTATGAAATTTATCCTCAAACTTAATATTGAGTCCGAGCTGCTACTGACTTGAGCGTGTGAGATTTTGCCCTCTTGTGTAGGTCTTCCGTTTGAGTTTCAATTCGGAGCGAGGATCGAGTTCGAGTTTGACTGAAGTTTGACGTTGTGCAATTCTTTGCATAAACATTTGGCGCCGTCTGTGGGAAAGGAGAACTCAAGTCATCCCAACAACCAGTCAATCCGAGATGGTTCAGCCGGTAGACTCTGCAAACTTCGTAGATCGGAAGGCCTGAATAGGAACAACGACACTCAACTGGAAGCTGATGCCAAACTAGCTGAGGATCAGGTCCGAGCAGGACAAGAGGTGGATCCACCTTGGAGGTCGACTCGCAACACGAGTACGACCCTACCTCTTATACATCTGAAGTCCGCCAAGACCAACCGTGGTCGATGTGGGATTTCAAAGAAGACCTCTCGAAGGGCCGCACAAGCTCTCCAGCGGGAGCTTGATGATATGCGCAATCGAGTGGGCACCATGGAATAAACTTACAATGAGATGATGCAAGCGAACTGAACTGGTCCCAATCTAGGGCCCAAGACGGAGCTGATGACCTGCAGTACGATGGTGATGACCAGGATCCACTTCTTCACCCAGACGACGACGTACGTGTCACCGACAATGGGTAGATCGTCTACAGTCGTCAGGAGAACGACCTGAGAAAGGTTATTGTTGACAAAAAGAAGAAGAACTCCACCATGCTGGGCGCGGGAGTCTCTTCTTCCTGTTCCCGGAAAAACTCAAATTCCAATTTCAAAGCTCAGTCTCGGTAAAATCTGTTGACACCCGAAGGAGTAATTACAAGGGAAGAGTTCGACCTGATCAAGAACAGGTTCGATGCGTAGGTCGAAACACTTAAGGCGAAGTACGAGAAGAAGGAAAATTCGTTCGATGACGGTAAGATGGGTGAATCGCCACTTACGTCGAATATCCTGGAGGTACCCATCCCCCTCAAGTTCAAGATGCCCACCATAAAGCCTTATGACGGGTCTAGGGACCCAAAGGACTATGTTGAGGTATTCGAAGGCCTCATGGATTTTCAAGTGGCATCTAACGCCATCAAGTGCCGAGCATTCCAGATCGCTTTGACAGGGAGTGCTCGACTCTGGTATAGAAGGTTGCAACTCAAGGTTGCGTACTGCATGGACAATTCAGCCATGTGCTACTTCCTCACCGGCTTGGCCGATAAGGCGTTGACGATCAAGTTGGGCGAAGAAGTGTCATCCACCTTTGCCGAGGTCTTGTAGAAGGCCAAGAAGGTTATT
Source organism: Momordica charantia (assembly GCF_001995035.1). The sequence continues at coordinate 926,942 of NW_019104557.1, read as the reverse complement.
GATGGGCAGGAGTTTCTCCGAAGAAAATTGGGGCGGATGGAGAAAAGGTCCTACCAGAAAAAGTCAAATAACCAGGAAAAAAAGGGAAGTCTGATTCCAAGTCTAAGGACAAAGGATCGTCTTCTCAACCTTTTCAGGGACGATTTGATTATCCGAGGTCGGATACAGAGTCCAGCCAAAGAGGACCTTATGAGAGATATACCCCAATGACCATCTCCATCTCGGAGATACTTACCAACATCGAAGAGAACGGGTTGGAAAAACTCCTCAAGCGTTCTGAGAAGCTTAGGGGAGACTAGAGAAGCGCAACAAAGACAGGTACTGCCCTTTTCATCACGACCACGGCCACGATACCTTGAGTTATTGGGAGTTTAATCGCCAGATTGAAGACCTAATTCAAGATGACCACTTCAAGAAATACGTCGGCAAGTCGAGCTTGAGCTCGATAGAAAAGAAAGAGGAAAGTAAGCGCTCAAAGACACCACCTTGGTGGGACGACCGACCTGCAGTCATCAATACTATCTTCAAAGGGCCGAGTTGGGGCCAATCCAGAAAAAAAGAGAAAGGAACTTGCCAGAAAAGCTAGGCGTGAAGTTTGCGTCGTCTAGAAGTAGAAGCCGACTTGTCCTATTTTCTTCTCTGACTCCGATCTGGAGGGAATCCACTTGCCCCATAATGATGTCCTGGTAGTTTTACCCCTAATCGACCACATGCAGGTCAGAAGAGTGTTAGTAGATGGAGGCGCTTCAGGCAACACTATATCCCCCACCACTTACCTGACGCTCGGATGGATCAGGGCGCAGCTAAAGAAAAGTCCAACACCTTTAGTTGGATTTGCAGGGGAGTCTGTCACCCCTRAAGGGTTCATTGACCTCCCCATCAAAATCGGCCAAGGTGACACCCAAGTCACTTAGATGGCCGAGTTCGTGGTAATTGATGGCAGATCGAATTACAATGTCATCTTTGGATGGCTTATTATCCATGCACTTCGGGCCATTCCCTCAACCCTGCATCAGGTCATGAAGTTCTTGACTGTCAACGAGGTTGGAATGATTCGAGGAGAATAGAAGATATCCCAAGAGTGTTATACTTCGGCACTCAAAGGGTCAGCAGCCTGCACCTTAGAGAAATGGGCAACTCTGCCAAACCTGAACGTCCCGCCTTCCGAGGACGAGCACCTCAAGAGCAGCCAGCATGTGGTGGCCGCACCCACTGAGGAGTTGGAGCTTGTCCCTTTGCTCAACTCAGAAAAACAAGTGAGCATTGGCACCAAGCTAGGGTCTGTTGATAGGGAAGAACTCATCTCCTTCCTCAGATCAAACTCGGACATATTTGCATGGTCTCATGAGGACATCCTGCCATACATCCGAAGATTATGGTGCATCGCCTCAACATTGACCCATCATTCCAACCTGTTGAACAAAAGAAAAGACATGTAAATGAGGAGAGAAGTTATGTAATTGTTGAGGAAGTTAACAAATTACTTAAAGCTGAATACATAAAAGAAATTTTGTATCCTGAGTAGCTCTCTAACGTTGTCTTAGTTAAAAAGTCCAATGGAAAGTGGAGAATGTGTGTAGATTTCACCAATCTTAACAAAGCATGCTCAAAAGATTGCTTCACACTTTCGAGGATTGACCAGCTCGTAGACGCTACGGCCACGAGCTGCTCACTTTTATGGACGCGTACTCCAGATACAACCAGATAAAGATACATGAACCAGACCAAGCTCGTACCTCTATCATAACCGACCAAGGCCTATATTGCTACAAGGTCATGCCATTTGGCCTAAAAAATGCAGGTGCAACTTATCAGAGGATGGTCAACAAAATGTTCGCCAATCAGATTGGATGCAATATGGAGGCATACGTCAACGACATGATTGTCAAGAGCAAGCAGTCCAGGTCACACCTAGCCGACCTGACCGAAACTTTCAGAGTCCTCTACAAGTATCAAATGAAGCTCAATCTGACCAAATGCACATTCGGAGTTTCATCTGGGAAGTTCCTTGGTTTCATGGTGAATAACAAAGGAATAGAGGCAAACTCAGAGAAGATAAGGGTCGTGCTCGAGGTGCAAGCACCAAAAACCCTTAAGTAGTTGCAATGCCTTAATGGGAGCGTTGCTGCTCTGAACAAGTTTGTCTCTAGGTCTATCGACAAATGCTTCCCCTTCTTCAAAGTGTTGAGAAAGAAGGGGTCATTTGAATGGACGTCCGAGTGCTGTCAGCTCGGCCCTGATTAAGTAGGAGGGAATGCGTCACAATCCGGTTTACTACACGAGTAAGGTCATGACCAAGGTCGAGACCAGGTATCCTCAAATGGAGAAACTGGCCCTCGCCTTGGTCATGTCGGCTCGAATACTTAGGTCGTACTTCCAGGCACATACCGTGACTATACTCATAAACTTGCCATTAAAGCAAGTCTTCCACAAGCTAGAGACATCTGGCCGTGAAATGGGTCGTGGAGCTTAGTGAGTATGACATACAGTTTGAACCAGGAACATCTTTGTAGCGGCAAGCTGTTGCCGATTTCATAGCAAAACTCACGCCTTCGCCTGCCCAAGCTTCTGAATCTGACCTACCATGGACTATGTACGTAGATGAGTCTTCTAATGAAAGAAGATGTGGTGCAGGTGTGCTCCAGCTCGCCCCAGATGGCATGCGCTTCGAGTATGCCCTTCGCTTTAACTTTCATACCTCGAATAATTAGGCCGAGTACGAAACTCTGTTGTTCGGGCTGTGCATGGCAAAGGGATTAAGAGCCAACCGTATCCAAGTCTTCAGCGACTCACAATTGATTGTGAATCAAATTAACGAAGAGTATAAGTCAAAAGACCCTCGGATGGAGAAGTATCTGGGAAAGGTCACATCACACCTCGCCCAGTTCCAGGCCTATGAAGTCAATCAAATTTAGAGATTCGAGAATTCAAATGCTGACGCCTTAGCCAAATTGGCATTTGCCTACAAGATCGACCTTGCGAGAATGGTCCCAACAGAGATACTGGATACTCCCTCCATCTTTGAGCCTTACATGATGGAAGTTGATTCCCAACCTCCGACATGGATGGATCCGATCAGGGAATTTTTGGCAGGCTATGTGCCGATGGATTCAAAAGAAGTACGGAATATGTCACGGAAGATAGCTTGGTACGTGTTCCGAGACAGATCTATGTACCGTCGCAGTTTCCTCTTCCTTTTCTTAAATGCATCTCCAAGGAAGATGGAAACTACATCTTACAAGAGATACATGGAGGGGTTTGTGGCAACCACTCGAGGGTTAAGTCGTTATCGGCCAAAGTCATTCATCAAGGCTACTATTGTCATACGATAGAATAAGATGCGAATTTGTGAAGACATGTGACAATTGCTAGTGCTTCGCAAATATTTTCCGTCAGCCCTCTAAGTTGTGACTCGATCTCAGCCTATTGGCCCTTTGCGCAATGGGGATGGACCTTATCTGACCTTTTCACCTTGGTAAAGGGCAGACCAAATATGTAGTCGTAGCCGTGGATTATTTCACCAAATGAGTCGAGGCCGAGGCGCTCTCTAGAATCACGGAGGCCAGGGTCACGACCTTTATTTGGACAAATATCGTCTACCACTTTGGAATACCCAATGCCGTCGTGACAAACAACGGCAAGCAGTTCGATAATGCAAAGTTCAAGGACTTTTGCAAGAAGCTCGGAATTTGTCATCTCTGCTCGTACCGGCTCATCCTACAGCCAATGGATAAGTTAAGGCTATTAATAAAATCATTAAGCGCGGTCTCAAGCTAAGGCTAGACGCAAGGAAAGGCAGGTGGGCCGAGGAGCTACCCAAAGTTCTCTGGTCCTACCAAACCACTCCACGAGAGTCCACGGGCGAGACACCTTTCTCCATGGCGTTTGGCTCCGAGGCCATATTGTCGGTAGAGACGATATGCCCACTGAAAGAATTGACTACTACGAGCTAGCAAGGAACAAGGAGGATCTACTCCTCAACCTCGACCTCCTTGACGAAAAACGGAAGCGGCTCAACTACGCTTAGCAGAGTACCAAAATCGAATGGCTAGACACTACAACTCCAGAGTCCAGCCTCGAAGCTTCCAAATCAGACATCTAGTCCTTCAAAAGTGTAGAAGCACGTTGACAAACTAGAGCCGAGTTGGGAAGGGCCATTCGAAGTAAGGGACATAGTCTGACATAGGAGATATATGCTGGCTAATCTAGATGGGAAATTACTCTTGCATCCCTGGAACGCAGAACACTTGAAGCAATACTATCTTTGAAATGTTGAAATAGTACAAAGATGAACTTGTAAAAATTTTCAAGGACTAGTTCCAATAAAGGTCTCTGTGTTATTTAATTTCATCTCTCCTAGAGGCTACGAGTTTGATGTGAAATTAAATGGAGGCAGGCGTGGACTAAAACTTAAAGAAAAAGTCAAACCTTTAGAACTTACGAGTTCCAGGTGCGATGTGTTAGACTTAAAGAGAAATTCGAACCTTTAGAACTTACGAGTTCGAGGTGGATGTGTTGAATAGTAAGGAAAATTCAAAAGTGTTAGAAGTCAAAATTTAAACTTCATTTAAATTCTTAAAAGTTTCGGCTGAGATGTATAAACCTCGAGACCCAATACACAAGCATTAAAAGTAAAGAAAATACAAAAGAAAGATAATCATTGGAGAAAGCCAAAAGAGATGGAGCCAATCAATTGCTTCCGAAGTACTACCCGAGCTCACCTTAAGAGGCCAGAATGTCAGGCTCCTGCAAGTCCACCAACCCAACCTCTTGGGAAGAAACCACGCCAGTGGCAGGAAAGCTTGCCCCATCAACCTCTTGGGAGGAAAAGCTCGCACCTTCCTTTTCTTCGAGCTCGGCATCAGAGTCAAGATCCTTCAAGTACTAGTCCACCAAGTCCTGGAGCCAAGGGTCTCGTTGGGACCAGTTGCCCACTTCTTCACGTATCAGAGTTTGATGGGCTCAAGGTCGACCTCAGGGGCTACCTTCTTAACCCCCTTCATCAGGAATTTGAAGCCGGCATCACTGAAGTCCTTAGCGAACCCATTGAAGTCAGGTTGCTGGCGAAAAGTCTCCTCCAGAAGCAGCTCGTTGCTGAGCTTAGACTTTTCAAGTTTCAACTCGGCGTTTAGTTCCTCCACCTTGGAGCCCTTAGCCTTAAACTTTTCCTAAAGGTCCGCTTCCCTACGTTCAAGCTCGTCGTTACGCTTCATAAGGGCGAATTTCTCCTTCTCTAAACCCTTGGCCACAGCATGGGCGCCCCTCAGAGCCTCCATGTGGCAGGCAGCTTCTGCTTTAACGCTATTGAGCTCGACCTTGTCGACCTTGGAAGTGACGTCCATGCTTGGACCTCAACTCGGGTCTCTTTGAGCTCCCCTTCTAAGGCAGCAGCAGTCTCAAAGGCCATCAAGGAGGCTTCCTGCTCCTTTATAGTGAGGAGGTCGTGCCCGTCCAGTTCGATCTTCATGATGATGGTCGTTTGGCAGGCAACAACATGAGCCTAAGGGCAAAACAAACAAGTAAGGGGTTACTTCAAACTTCAGTGATGGATTGCACAAAATCAAAACAAATTAGATCTTACCTTGGCCGTGTAGTCCAACAATCTTTGGACGTTCGATCCAGGAGCACTAACGAACTTAGAAGCTCTCCTTCAGCAGCGGTAGAAGCAAGAGCCCGACATCTCCATGGCTCTCTCCTTCACCTCTACACTCGAAGGTTCAATCTTAAACCTCATTTTGATGTCCGAGGTGCCACCCATCCTCGTCGCAGAATCGTCAACCAGTTCTCCAAAAGGGCTAACCCGTGGGCCAGCTCGAACTTCTTCCACCACGACCTCAGAAGAGTGAGCCTTACGCTTCTTCTTCTTTCACTTTTTAGGGGAAGCCCGTCTTCGAACCTCCCTGATGGGAGAAATATCAAGGATCTTTTGATCCTGAGCAGCGCTGGCTCTTCTTGCTTTCTCTAGGGCGGTTGCTTCTTGGTGGACCTCTACCACCTCGACCTTGGTAGGAAGATCGATCACCACAGAACTAGGCGCCCTTTTTGAAGCAGAGGCCACTCACGCTTGCGCTTCACGCCCTTAGAAAATCCACAAACCATCGCTGCACAAATTGAAGGCTAGATAAGTCAGGTGATTAAGAATTTTTAAGTGTTCGAAACAAGGTTCGAGCACGACTTACCGAGTTTTGAGTTTGGTCTGTGAGCCTCAGGTGGAAGGAGCAGCAGATTGCAGTTGAGCAGAGCTGATGCTAAAAGGAGCTTGTCTGTCAAATAGTTGCTAAGTTTTATCCCGCTCTTGAACTTGTCCTTGTAGAACTTCAGAATGTCGAAAGTTGATTGAGAGAGTCGAGCGACAGTCTTGATAGTGGCAGCAAAGCAAAGATTCAGGGGGTTAGAGTACCTTGAAGATCAATAAAAGACGAATAAAGACTCTATTCCTTACCTAACTTCCCAAACCTACAAGGGATATTATGGAAGGGCTAGTCGGACTCGTTCTTAGCCAACCATGATCCGTTGGTGTAAAACCATTTACCGACACACTTTTTTATGGAGATCAAGCCTTTGAGGATACCTCTCATGCCCTTCCGCGCGCACAAGTAGTACCATCCTGGCTTCCTAGAAATTCGTTTAACCTTAAAACAAGCTAAGAGCGGGTCGGTCATGAAGAGTTCTAACCCTTCTACCTCGCGACATCTTGGCCAAAATAACACGGCTAAGCTAAAGACCACACCTCATCCATTGGGGGCCAGTTGAGCATGAGCTAGCCTAGTTTGAGCTAAGAACTCTTGCACGAGAGGATGAACGGATAGTCGGAAGCCGTACTCGAACATCTTCAAGTACAAAGTTACGCACCCTTCTCGGGGGTTATCTTCTTGCTCTCCTTCCTCGGGAAGCCTAAAAACGATATCATCCAGAATGTTATACCTCTTACGGAGAGGGTCGAGGTAGTTTTCTAGCATTTGGGAAGAGAATTCCAAACCTTGACCTGAGGTGGAGCTGTCACTATCATCACCACGTCATTGGGAAACCTAAAATTGCTATCTCCTCCTCTAGTTCGGAATCTAACCTACTCGCAAATTCCTCTACGGAGTTAGCCTTCCTAGGTGAAGGACTCTGACTCTGATCTATGCTGCTGGACAAACTCTAACTAGATTAACTCGAAGAATTGGAAGTGTTAGACATGACTAAAAAGCAAAATAACGAAGCAAAAGAAGAAGTATGAGACTGACCTAGAGTAAGCTCTGAACTGCTCAAGCCGGACTCCAAGATTTTAGGAAGCGTGAAAACAGACTTGAAGTCTTGGGGGTATTTATAGTACCCCGAAATTCAATCTCAACCAAACACGTGTCCTAAAAGAGATGATCCAGATCAGAAGAAGCTCGAACGTTGAAAGTACAGAGTACACGCCGAACGACGATTACGTTTTCGATATTCTTCAACGATAATGTTTAGCATTTTAAGTCCAGAAGTCGCCACGTGGATTGGTCTTCAGAAAAATGACTTCTCTGCCAGATCGAGCTCGAACCTRGTAAATAGGAGGCCAATGTTTGGGAATGGAAATCAGATTGCCACGTGGAGGACGATAATTCGCTGAGGGGGAATGCTCCCAAATAAAACTCAATGTAGCTCTACCTCACAACCTTCCGAGGTTGGTAACTTCACTGTTATTTCCACTATTAAGTTATCGATGCGAGCAAAAACGTCCAGGTCCGACCTGCTCAAACCCGACATATCTGATCTTAACTCCGACCAGGGAACTGCCTGTCGTAAACCTTATCGGAGCCTAAACCTATAAATAGAGGGCCTCATTTCACCATCAGGTATGGAATTTCTCCTCGAACTTAATATTGAGTCCGAACTGCTTACTGACTTGAGCGTCGGAGATTTTGCCCTCGTGTGCAGGTCTTCCCTTTGAGTTTTAGGTCGGAGCGAGGACCGAATTCGAGATTGACTGAAGTTTGAGTTGGGCAATTCTTTGTATAAACAAGAGTTCTTCCCAAATATGCTCTATGAATGTGTCCACTTTGCTCTCTTTCCTTTCACAATAGGAACTTAATTTCTATATATTTAGACTTAAATTAATTCCTAATGTTAATCGAATATAGTTAATTTATTGTCACAATAATTTGTCTTTCAACACCCTTTTAAATTTGCAGCCTAGTCAAAATTATGCAACCATATTCTATGATAAGATGCCTCATAACATAGCATGAGGTGGATCTACCATTATTTTGGCATCTCAAATAAGAGTTGGAATACTCAATGATCTCAAACTGATCTGATCTTTTATATCTAGACATATAATATTTTGCTCTATACAAATACCTCACAATCCATTTTAGTGCTTACTAAATATCTATAGCAGGGTTACTTGAGTATATACCTAACATCCAACAGTATACACAATATCCAAACATGGTAAATACTTGAGCTTACATTAGCCTCCCTGATAAACGAGGAGCATTTTCCATTTTCTTAACTTAAAGATTATTTTGCGCATTAGTTGAGACTAAATGTTTTTTTCATTAGTGACAATGATATCAACAATTATTCCAGTATCCTTTGTACTTACTCCCACGAAACTTGTGATACCCATAATCATCAATAATATTTATCTCAAAACATAACGAAATAATAACTTGATGACATTTATAGGGTATCCTGAAGGTTTTTAAGGTTGTTGAGTTTGATCACAAGAAACAATTACCTCATATGGAATGGGAGTTGTTCAACATCGTCTAGTTCTAGATCTTGATATGCTTATTCTTCGGTGACAAATATGAACGTGCACACTGCAAAAGCAATAATAGGAATAGATACTAGTCCCCAAACTCAACATCCAAAATGTTGCAGTTTCCAAAAAAAATTTATTAGGTGTGGACCATAAAACTTGTACCCTTAGATTGCATAATACTTTATTTTGATATGTATGTCATTATAGTTGCAGAAGTATAAAAAAAAATCATTTCCCCAATATTTGAATTCAAAGACTAAACAAACATCTGTTTCCAAAATACTAAAGAACAATATTTTTTCAAACATAGAAAACTTAAGCCAAACTTATCCAAAGATCGTACTATAAAGGTGTTTAAAATTTAAATAAACAAAAGCGCTTGATAATAGATGGAAATGTCTATTGCCTTTGTTACTACTGGCTCGCCAGCACCATAAAAATGTTTATTTCAATATCAATTGACTTCTGGTAATCAAGGCAACCGTGCATAAAAACACTTATGTGAGTAGTTGCACAAAAATCTCACCACCATGTGTTTCAAGGTACTGAAGTTCGATTTACTATAGAACATACCAAATAAGAGATGCACCTTTTATTACATTCTAGACATGAAACTTGATACAAATGTTCTTTACATGTCCACACAAGTTTAGAAACTGGACTTATAGAAGCTTTAAAGTTTCTTTTCCTTTGTCCTTTAGAAATATTTTCCAAATGAGCATTGTCTTTCTTTACTTGCTTTAATCTCTCTTTCTCTTCTAGATAGTAAGAAATAAGCTCATGAAGAGTCCATTCACCTTTTTGACAATTATAATTGACCTTAACCTGATCAAACTATGTAGGAAGAGAGAGCAAAATTAAGTGCACGAGCGAATTATCAGATAGCTTAACCTTAAGTATCTTTAATTCTAATGCAAGATGAGACATTTCGATAATGTGCTCCTTAATATTTACCTTGTCCTTATACTCCATTGAAATTAAACTTTTCAAAAGCATGCTCGTTTCAACCTTATTATTTTGGAAAATTGCATTGGGTAGCCAAATCTTTACCCATATTTGTAAAAATGTCAACCTATTTTGTATTTCTCAAATATAGCAAAATATTTGAATTTTTACTTTCGTAATTTTTATTATTCAAATTTTACTCTTATGACATCTAATATACATGGAATGTACCTCTGGTATACCTCTAATATACATATGTTTGTATTGTATCTTTAATATACATCTAAGGAATCTCTAATTTATGATAGATTTTTGATGTATGGGTGATATGTTAAATGTTAGTTTATCTCTTTAGCTTTTTTTAGATAATCTCCTAATCATATGCACTAACAATTGCAGTTGACATTTTCTAATACGAAGTGACAAAAAATTGTCCAAATGATCATTCTTTGAACATATGTAGTTACCCATATTTAATTTTTTATTTTGGGAGTTTTTATTATTCAAAATTTATCTTTATGACGTTTGATATACATCCAATTTACATATTATACCTCTAATATACACCCGATGTACCTCTTATTTCTCATATACTTCTAATATATCTCTAATAATGTATGTATGAGATGTTAAATGTTATTTTATCTCTTGAGTTTTTTTAGGTAATATCCTAATCAGATGCGCTAACCATTCAAGTAGGCATTTCGTGATGGGAAATGATAAAAATTGCACAAATGGTTAATCTTTGAACATTTGTATTTGGGTTGGTGAAAGTAATGTTAATATGTTATATATCTAGTGCTTCTCAATTTTTAGTAGTACTGAACCTTGAAACTAGAATACCATATTATATTGTCATATTGAAGTAAAATATAAGATAATAAAACATATAACAAGTATATCAATACGGTATATTAGAGATTCATATCAAAGGTATATTAAAGGCTTATATAAGCACACATATCAGAGGTGTATCTGAACAAACATATATCAGCACATATATATAACAGGTATATCAAATACTCATATCTGAGGTATATCATATGTATATCAGAAATCAAAGATACATGAGAGGTAAATAAAAAATCAGTGTTACATTAGAGGTAAATTAGAGGTGTATTAAAAATTATACATCAGAGGTATGTCAGCAGTATATCAAAAATCAGAGATACATTATAGGTATATTAAAAATCAGAGATACATTATAGGTATATTAAAAATCAGAGATACATTAGAGGTACATCAGAGGTATATCAGAATGGTATCAGAAAGCAGAAGTACATCAAATGTATACTAGAAATTAGAGATATATTAGACATAAATTAGAGGTATATCAAAAATTTGGACTTGAAGGGCATATTTGACATTTTATTAATTCGACCTTTTCTTTTTCCAAAAATTTTTCTATACTTGTAAAAATAAAATGTTGATGCTAAATTTACTATTTTATTTATTTATCATTATTATTATTTGCCATAATTGCAAGTATAGCAAAATATTTTTCAATTAATGTAAGGAAATCTTTGACATTTGGTATTTCTTCAAAATGCACCCCTAAATACTTTCGGAATGTCGCGCTTTATGATCATTATACTCAAGCAGTTTGAGCGATTCCACTCCTCAAAAAGACTCCTTACATTAAAAGAACTCTCAGTCGAAAGAGAAGGGGATTGCTCTATCCTAAATGCAAGGTCTAGATCCTGCAACCTAAAATGCAATCATATTTTCTTTTAATCTTTGAAGTTTGAACCATTAAAAATAGGAATATTAATGAGAATAGCAAAAATTGTAGCAATATCAGCCGATGTAAAGATACAATGATGCTCACATTAGTAATGGTCAATATTGCCAAAGCGAGCATAGCTCAGCAGGAATTGACATATATCTCTGACCAAGAGGTTGTGAGTTCAATCCCCCACCCCCACACTGTGTACTAAAAAACAAAGTAATGGTCAATATTTAACAATTAAACATAATAATCATAAAATTCGATTAATGGTTAATCCCTCACAAGATACCTAACACAACATCAAGACCAAGTCTTTGGAAAGTAATGTTGACTGTGAGTGGTAATCTTGACATAGTGATCAAATATGGTCAATAATTGCACATCAAATAATAAATCTATCTTTTGATCAATTTATAATTTGCATGTCAAAATCCTTATAATTGTCAAACATTTATTACCACAAAAATTTTTGTAATTCACACGAAAAAATCTTCCTTTTGGATCAACTAATATTTACGTAAATATACAAACACTCAAATATTAAATACCTGCATGAATAATTTTTATGAGAGAGGTCACTTTTGGTAACATAGAATTTCAATTTATTCAATTGCATTTAATCGAATCTTAATTAACAATAAAATTAAATTCACCAAAAATTTTTGTTGTTGCCAGAATTCTTAATTCACCACAATTTTTGTGGTAGGGAGGGACTTATGTCACCACAAACAGGATTCCAAGAAAATAAGACCTTTTGACTTACATACCAAACCCCTTTACCTATGAATATGATTTTATAAATTAAAATATCTATTGTTGAAACAACGAATAATGATACAAAATTAGTGCACAAGTTTCATAGCCCAATAGATAACCAAATGCACCTTAAATAAAAATACAATTTGTCTATAATCTACAATTATCTATAATCTATAATCTATAACATATATAAATGAGATTATGGAGGAGAATTTCTACCTACCATTTTTACCCTCAACTTTTTAGTACATACTCATTTTGTCATTCAAACTTTTATGGGATGCGACTGTTTGTACGGGTGTTCAAAAAACTCGACGAACCCAACCCAACCCGTTGGGTTCAATTAAACTTCGAGTTGGGTTGGGTTGGAAAATTYCCAACCCGACCGAGTTGGGTCGAGTCTCGGGTTAACCTTTAAAAATGTCGGGTTGACCTGACCCAACCCAATTACTGCCTTTATTTTTTTAAATATATATATAATAAATATATTATACCTTTATTTTTTCTATCTTCAGTCTCAGCCATCCATTAAATTTTTATCTCAACCATTCAGTTAACATTTAGGGTTTTGCTTTTCTTTTCTCACCTTCCTCTTCTTCCCCATTTTGATTTTGAATCTCTTTTCTCTAATCTCTTCTCCATTGTTGTTGACTCAAGCTCTCTCATCCATTATTGTCCACTCAAGCTCCCCGCTACATTCGTCGCCGCCCTCTACATCCATCACCACCCTCTACATCCATTGTCGTCTAGCCATTGCACCGCCACCTTGCCGCCGCCCGTTTTTAAGAGGGTAAATTTCAGATTTGATGCCTCTGCTTCGTGCGTTTCTTCTCTTTGAGTTTCAGATATAATGCCCCTGCGTCGTGGGATTCTTCTCTCTGCCTTTTTTTTCTTTTACGGGTCTCCTTTTAGTTTCATATCTGATTTGCTCTCATGGTCATCTTGAAAAAACACATTGTTAAAGATAGCCCTCTTGGCATGGATCTCTATCACTTCTTACAAAATTTGTTTGTAAACAAACCAATTATTTCTAATACAAGTTCAACAAATAAAAAAAAAAGTGAGACAACCTGACAATCCAACCCGAATTTTTTGGGTTGGGTTGGGTGGGTCATCAATTTGGGTTGGGTTGGGCTCCATCTATGACCAACCCGAAAATTTGGGTTAGTTCCAAAAAAATCCCTAACCCGACCCAACCCAACCCATGAATACCCCTAACTGTTTGAGTTGAGGTGTTTCTGGAGAGAAGTGATGTGCTCGTTCGTATATGTATTTGTACAGATCTATCAACTATTTGAAAATTTATAATTCACATCTATTTGAAATCCATGGTATATAAAAGCCAGGACCTAGAGAAATTTTTTTTACCGTTTTTGCCCTTCATTTTTTACCGTTTTGAATATGAGTTTGGAGGCAAATTCGTCCTTTTACATGTATCTGATTAAATTCATTATAATTATTTATAAAAAAATTGATTGAACTAAATGCAGCTATAATTATTTGGTGATTAATTAAGGTGATATTAAATGATAAAGAAATGAATAGTGGGTGGAGATAAATGCTTAAATTAAGGATGGTTTCATATTCCAACATTTTATCCTTAAATTAATACCATTTTTTTAATTATGACTGATTAAGGAAATTCATCAGATTTTGGAAAATAGATTGATTAATATTCTTACTTTTGATTTATTTTAATAATTTAATAATAAATTATTAAAAGTCAAGTCACTTGGACCACAATTTTTTTAAAATAGAAGACAAAAATAATTGTGGACCTTCTTAAAAAAATAATAATAAAAAAATGAAGATTGTGGACGTTTTAAATATTGAAGGGTTTAATAGAGGAAAATTAATATTAAAACTGATTAAAGAAATTGAACAGATTTTAAAAAATTAAATTGACTATGGAAAAATTGATAGTAGTTGATTCAACTTCCTATCCAATCAGAAAGTTGAAACCAAAAACATGGAGAATAAATGTGAATGTTCTTCGCAAAGGTTCAATCTTGTGAAGATAAGAATCTCAACATTCTGAAGTTTATTTTTTAGGATGGAGAAGTAGATTTTTTTTTCCAAAGTCATTTTACAATAATTTCATCTGTTAATTTTAAATTGTCAAAGTCATTTATTATTTTTTAATCATAATTTTCTATATTTTCTATAATTATAGGGAACAAAAATACAAGCAGTCATCTTCAATGATGTCATCGAAAAATAGGGAAGAGTATGAAAAAAATAAATCATACTTCATTCAAATTGAAATGTAAAATCAGCGAATAACAAATACCAAATGTTAATCGTGAGATAGTAGAACTAAGTCTATCTCTATCATAGAGGTCAAGAAATTGAAGAGTTTATTGGTACATATGTTGAAATTCAATTTTATTGAATTTTCAACTAGGTTTCTTTTTTTTTTTTTTTTGAAATAAACAGGTATGTAAATTTATTGTTTAAATTTGTGGTTTAGTTGATTTGTTTATTTTCCTTCAACTTTATAATTTGTTTAACTTAATTCTATAACATGAATATATTTCACGGGAATGGTTTTTTCAGTAAGATCCAGAGCATAAATCAAAATTCAAAATTCAAATAAAACCATGATGAAGAGTAATTTTTTTCTCATAGATAAGAGGTAATATAAATATTGTTAAATTAATTTTTATTTCAGTTTTTATTAGTTACATTATTTTTTTAATATATATTTACAATTGTGCGACAATGAAGTTKACATTATGGGATGATTTAGCAGAAAATGAAGGTTTAGAGGAGGAAGAAAACGTTAAAAAGAATCTCATCATCATTGCAACCAATGTTAAAATTGAGATTTACGAATCTATGTACCATATTTAAATTTAGAAAAATGTGAATTATGAAAAGAAAAATATAAAGTTACATTTTTTGTGTTAATTTTTAATGGAAGTTAGTTTGTCAACAACTGTGACCAGTATTATTCTCATTGATCCAAACCTTTCGGATGCAAAGGAGCTAGATGCTAGGTATGTTAATTTAGAATTTATATCAAATTATGTTTTTTTTTATCATATTTAATTAAACAATCACATGCAACATACCAATATATTATGCAGGAGAGAAAAGCTTCTTGACTATACAAAGATGGCCAACATGAATCGTTCAAGAAGAATGCAAGTATATAAAGTAGTTAGTATACAAAATTTAATTGAACGAATTGATAATGTTACATACTGTTACCTCATAGCATCTATTATCAATATATCTAACAAAAAAATCCATGGTATGAAAAATGCAAAATATGCTCGCAAAGAGTGTATCCAAATGATTGTGATTGACAACTTATTGTAGCAATTGCAACAAATATGTACCATTCATTAGAAAATACATGCTGAAAATCTTAGTTTCTAATGGGGAAATGGATGCACACATAACTGCTTTTGAGGCAACAGAAATCTTAATAGGATGTGACGTTTTAGAATATGCTACATAAATTATACAAGTAAATATACATTATAACTACAATTATATATTTGCTTATTATATTATGATATTGTTTATATATGATAATATTTATATTCACTTGTTCAACTGGATATGTAGATGAAGAAAGAGCATTCAAAGATTTATCGAAAGTTGACACTCACTAAAGATAAAAAAATATAAATTCCTCATCTTTAGATCAAAGAATTGAAGCAGACAGAAAAAAATGATATTTTATTGCCCATGAGATCAAGAAAGTTGAAGATGAAGAATGCAATGTACAACTTGAAAAGGTTATACATATTGAGAAGAAAATTAAAGTAGAGATAAGCTTTTAGAAGAGACAATTGTTTTCAAAGCATTGTTTACTATTGTTGATTCATTATCCATGGTACTATTGTTATTGAATTATACATTTTCTTTTATCCTTTCAATTTTTTTACCTTCTATGACAACAATTTTTTAGACTTGAGATTATATATATATATATATATATTTTCATCATTGAAAATGAAAAAACAATTTTCTAAAAAAATTGTCAACAAAAACCATTTTCAAATAAAATAATAAACATCACTAAAAAATTATAAAGAAAAACTTGATGAATAATAATTTTCAAATAATATATGTTATTAGCAGAAAATACATCAAAATACCTTAAAAAGTTTCATAGTTTAGTCTCTAATCCCTAATTATCTATAAATGTCAAATTTTGGAAAAAATGAAAAGTGTTAAAATTATATATATTTTTTTGGGTAATTGTAGTGGGTAGCAAAAATAATTATGTATTTCAAAAAATGTCACCAAGTTTTCAAAATTTCAAATATAGCAAAATATTTGAATTTTTATTTTTGGAATTTTTATTATTTCGATTTTACCCTTATGATATTTGATATACATCCAATATATTTTTGTATCTGATATAAATCCAATGTATATTTGTATCTAATATACATCCGATCTATATCTCATATACATCTGATGTAACTCTGATATATTTCCGATATACATCTGATTTACCTCTAATATATTTCCAATATACATCTGATGTACCCCTGATATACATTATCATATGTAGCCATGATATGCATTATCAGATGTATGTATTATACCTCTAATATATATATATATATATATATATATATATATATATATATGATGCACCTCTAATTTACGATATACTAAATATATTTGCAACTGATATACTAAAAATAAGGTATATCAAATGTTTAATTTTCAGTGGTATATCAACCGTTTAAATTCTAGTTTACCATTGCAATTTGTTGATTGATATATTAATATTATCAATAATGTTGATTACTATATCACTATTATTTAATGTATATTAATATTAATTAGATACTAAATACAAGGGATATCAACCGTTTAAATTTGTAAACTATATCAGATTTCTAACTTTTTTTTTTTTGACGTGCATGATCATATAAACCTTTTATACAATAACTTTATATTTCAAAATTTTTTTTGCACCATTGTTTTCATATGAAAAAATAGTGGATATAATAGTATTATATCAACACACATATATCATAATTATGTTAGTAGATGTTATGGTTATATAAGAGGTATAGCAGTCGTAAATTAGAAGCATATTAAGTATATATCAAATATATATCAGTGTTATCTTAGTGGTAAATCATATAATCATATATAAGAAGTTATATTAGTAGATATCCTAGTTATATCAGTGGTATATCATTTATATATCAATGATAAATTAGAGACACATCAAGTATAAATGTTGTATCGGCGTGGTAAATTAATGGTTATCATACGTATATCAATGGTAAGTCATGTTAGAAGTAAAGTAGATATCATAGTTATATCAGAAGTAAATCAATTGTATATCATTATTATATATCAGTAGTCAGATATATTGCAGATATATTACAGAAGTATATCAGATATATTGCAGGGTAAAATTGTAATTTTAAAATTGGACCTCCGTTTTTTGTTGAAAAAATTGCTATATTTGAAAAAACTAGTTGCTATTTTGCTTATTTACTAAATATTTTTGTCATATTTCTCACTGCCCCTATTTTTTTCTTATTTTTGAAAATGTGAAAATAATCTCATTAATAAATAAACTTTCAATACAAATTAGAAAAGAAAACCTTCTAAAATGCTTCACATTTTACTTTGTCTAGGGTTTCATATTCAAATTATTTTACCATAAGATTCTATTTTAGTCTCTATCCTTTACCACTCCATTTTTATTTTTAAAATATAATATTTTTAATACAATTACTCATAGGTGTCAAATATTCTAAAAAAAATAAAATAAATTTTTATTGAAATTTAAAATATCTAACCATGGGATTTGAAAATTAAAAATTTTAAAAGGATACACAAAATATGTAAAATTTAATAGAATAAAATATGATTAGGAAAATATATTTTTGGCCACTTAGGTTTGAGGTAGGTGTCTATTTGGTCATGAAGTTTCAAAATGGACACTTTTGGTTACTAAAGTTTGAGAAATAATTCTAAATCATCCTTGACACACTTGGACCATTAGTTGACCTAACAGAATGCTTGCGTGTCACTTAAATACTTATCCCTTATCCTAGAAAAAATATAGTAATTTTATATTATGTTATGTTGATTGGACCGCTAACATGGATTTATCTCCTCCCTTATCCTTTCTTCTCTCTCCTTTCTTCTCTCTCCTCCTTCCTTTTTCCTTCTTCTCTGGTAGACCTTGAATTCACCATCCGACGACTCTCGCTTCGCCAATGTCGCTGCCGCCCGTTACTGTCAACGTCTGTCGGCAGACCATTTCAGATCTGGAATGAAGCTCTCCAAATTTGAAAGCTTCGAAAGCAAAATTGTAATGAAGCTTGTTGCTGCAGTCATCACTATCCTTCTTCGTTATCGAAAGTTTAGGACCATACTTGGCCCAATGAATAAAATTTTAGATAATCTAATATAATGTCCCACCAAGTGGAAAAATAGAAGAAATAAGAATTTAAAAGAAAAATTTCATACCGAATTGGGTATTAAAAAATGAAGAAGAAAGCCACAGGAAAGAACAAGGATCCAACTTCCATTAAAAACAAAATCTCCAATGATCCTACAAAAAGGGAAGGAAATAAAAAACCCAAATGAGTGTGTGTCGTGTTTTGACGATATTAAATTTGGGTCTCGTATTAATATAATAGGTCTGAAGAAAAATTAAGAGTGAAATTGTGATCAAGGAAAGTTATCAAGGATTGAGTTGTTGTGGAAGAAATCTTGGGATGGAAAATTGGGTAAACTGTAACCATGGCTATTGCTACTATTAACGCCACCTCTACGCCTCTTCCACTACGTTCGAGACCATCAGCATTCAAACTGTAACCATGGCTATCGCTACCATTAACACCACGTCAACAGTCCCATCTAAACAACATAATATAAAATTATTATATTTTTGCCACCTTATTTAAAATTGTCAATCATAGTCCAATAAGTATTTAACTGTCATGTAAGAATTCTATTAGGTTAACTAATGCTAAAAGGGTCTCAAGGACTGTTTATAACTATTTTTCAAACTTCAGGGACCAAAAGTGTCTATTTTGAAACTTCATTGACCAAATAGACATCTACCTAAAACTCGAAGAAGCAAAAGTGTATTTTGTTGGAATTAATTTAATAATTAATTCATATGTGGGTAACAAATTAAAGAGCAATTATATTTTGGCTATTTAATGGGCATACAAGTGATCTTAATTATGGGCACATGACTTCCCATTTAGTGGTGTGGCTTGTTGAGTAGAAACCAGCCCATTAATCCTAGGGGATTATGGGAAACCTTAGGATTAACCTATAAATATATGGTTATGGTCCCCAATACACTATGCTTCTTGAGCCTCCTGTTCCCCATCAAACAGAGAGTGTTGCCCATATTTGGTTTGGGTTGCATAGTTGAGGAAGACCATAAACCACAACTTCTTGCAGATCATGATCAATCTATCTAATGGTTTCAGGTAATTCTAATCTCTTTATAGATTTTGGTTTTCTTCCATGCTTAGATCCTTGGCCTTGATTGTTCTAGAATTTTATGACTTTTATTTTAGAATAATCATGAATTAGGATTTGTTTAAAATTTCCAACAAGTGGTATCAGAGCAAGTTTTGCATGGATGATTACTGGATCTTTAAGAGTTAAGTTCATTGTTCTTTTAATAACTTATTTATTTAAACAAAAAGTTATTAAAATTATTTGGATTGATAAGATGTTTGAACAATTTTCACATGATTAAAATTCTTAATTGATTGAAAATTGTTCGAATTTATCCTTGACTAATTTGATAAAGTTTATTTTTTTTATTAACAAATTAGTTATGACGGTGAATCTTTAGTTTTCATTAAAAGAAAAATTAAAGAAATTGCGGCACTACAATAAGGTGTCATTTGAAGATAACGGTTGATGCATGGAGATAATGCCCTAGCACCAACTAATTTTAAATGTTGTAGTGCGCAAACTTACAGATGTTTTTTTTTTTGTGGCTATTTATTTAATATTTAATAATTATTTTTTAGTTATCAATTTATATTCTGTTTTGAATATTCTGAGCGAATTTAAATATGGAGGTCGATTTAATTTTCCTTTTATGTTGTGCTAATTAAAGATTGTTGATTATGGTGAATAAATTAACAATTTAATCAATACTTTGCATGAAGTTTTGATTTAGAAGTTTTATTGTTAATGGTTGAAAATAACTTAGGTATTTTATTTTCATATGGAAACAATTAATAATAATTAAGTTATAATTTTGTGAGATTTGAGTATTGTTGTTTATGCAAATTGTGATCGGCCCAAAGGAAGGTCACAATTTGGCCAAATAACAAATACACTTACAGTTGGAATTAATTATTGATATTAGATTGTTGTGCTGCAATTAGTGTTTCATAGCCTATGTTGAATTGTTGATGAGTTATAATATCAATAATATTCCTTTTGGGAAAATCCAGTTTTTATTTTTTTTTATTTCTGGATTTAATAAATTGTTTAGAAGACTTTTCCATTATTAAATTATGCATATAAAGATATTATTATTAATTTTGAAAATAATTTTGGTAGTTTTATTTTCATAAAGATAAAATTAATAATAATTAAAGTTATATATGTTGCATAATTTTCTGATCCTTTTGGTTGGTGTTAATTTGATAAATCATGCTACCAAAGTAGCCTCTGATTTCTGATATTGATATCTTTCAAAATTATCAGATGTTTCTGGATCTGTGTATTTATGCACTCTGTAGTCGGCCCAAAGGAAGACTTCAGTTTAGCCAAATAACAGGTCCACATATAGTTAGATAGTGATAAACATGGATAATATAAAGTTATGTCATGTGAGTGATTGTCGGCCCAAAGGAAGGCTTTCACTTGACATGATTGATTATCAATGTTTGATCACCACATGGAGAGTACCACTTGCAAGTTGATATTGCCGTCCCAAAGGAAGGCTATCAATGTTGCGTTTGGTATCTTGTTGTCCTCATTGAGTTTAATTATAAAGTATTTTTATAAATACTTAAGGTTAATTTCGAGCATGTTTTATTATCGAATTAGTTATTGTTAAATATTATTTAATTGCCTTACTGTGTATTTAAGAATAATTTCTATTAAATTTTGCATGAATTTTTGATAAAGAAAGGAAACACTTCAACTTTTGCAAATCAATATCCCTCTAAGGTTTAATTGGGATCTTGAAAAGTCGGAGTAACCTTAATTACATAAGTATTATGACGGTGTTTTGCAACATTCAAGGGGATTATGTTTAATGAGGAAATAATTAGGAAAGTTCCTTAAGGATTGTTTTGAAAAGTACAAAAGGAATAGACTTTAAATTTTTTGTTGACTATTTATCAATAAAGAATAAAGGAACACTAGTGAGTGCACTAAAGGATCTAATGCACAAAATTTAAAATATTCAAGGATTTACTTGTGCATTTGATACCATTTGAGACATTATACTGTAGGTATGTAGTGAGTTTTGATACTTATAACTGATGTTTCAAGGAAAATGTGTTAAGTAAGGAAAGATAAACCTGTACTCATTAATTGTTTATTTCCTTAAAGAAAGAAATTAAAGTTGGTACTAAGGTTTATTTGGAACATATGTTCGCCTAAAGCACAAAAGAATCAAGCTTAGGACTTCTCTTGATATTTTTAGGAAATTCGAACATATATAAGAAAAACAAAAAAATGTTCCAAATACATTGCCACATGAGGTATAAAGAAAATTTGGCTTCTCACTTAAGGTATTTAACAAGCTAGACTTGCATATGAAAACTTATACTATGTGTTGAATAGACTTTGGTATTTCTATTCGTTGCTTGTTGGTTCTCAAGATTAAACAAACATTCAAGTCTGTATTAGGAATGATCAAGGGGACATAACTAGAATTGTCAAATTAGGTGCTATTGAGAGTTTTAGTATTTTAGAACATCAATTTATAGCCTATTCAATATGGCTTCTTTAAATGTTTAACAACATTGCATAAAATTATAAGAAATTAAATTTACTCTCGTTAAGGGCACCGATATTTGATATAGGAGAGGTCTTTATTCCTGGATATCTTAAAAGTTATCATATATTAATTCGTAGTGAATGAAATCGTTAGGAAATATGATGGATTGAAAAGATAAGGTCTAAGCCATTTGCTAACTCCTTTAAGGATTTATAGAGCTAATAAGTAATATATATTTTCAGGCAAACCTGAAATATATGTTGCTTATAGAATGATTCAAAGCTCAAAAAGGTCTGGTAAGAAATATGACWAATCATTTTTCCTTACCCTCAGTCTATTTGGAGAAAACACTCAAGTTTGTTATAAAAAAGTTTAAGTGKTGTACCAAATAAAGAAACAACTAAAATTACTTACAATTCAAGGTTTTACGAGACTTGGACTTAAGGTTTTTAGTTGTCACTCTAGATACACTAGTCTTTCAATATATATATAATTTCTAAAGTTAGTTCCCACTTAAAGTTAATATGGATCAGATCTTAAAGTTTCTTAAGGATGTTGAGTTTGGGGGAAGATAAAGTTATGAATGTTGTATTTAAGAGAAATTTAGTTATTTTCTCTTTATAACAATATTAGCAAAGAATAAAGATTCTCCTCGTTTTAGTAAAACAAGTTCAACATCGTTAAAAATGTGATTAAAGTAAGTAGAAGAGATASGAGAAATATGATTATAAAGATTAAAGTTTGTTAAAAAGAGTATATTCTTTTCAGTTAAACAAAGTCTTATCTCTTAAAAGGAAAAATAAATGTCATAAAGAATGTGTTGAAACAACAAACAACGAAGATATTTTACATTTTGTTATATTACTTTTAAAAGGCAATGTTAACAAATATAAGGCTCATCTAGTTGTTATGGTTTCAAATCTTAAGGCTGACATTAATTTTTTAGAGATCTTTTCTATGGCTTCTCGAAAAGTTATTTCAAGTAAATGACAATACTTATAACTTTTTTGAGTTTTGTCAGATGAATATAAATATTGGTTTCTTAATTGTATAATTTATGAAATCAATAAATTTGTATATTTTGGAAACTTTTGATCTAGTAACACAAAGTTTCAAAAGGTTTATATTCATCTGTGATCTCAGTGAATAATTTTTTATCTGCAATTCATAATTTTCATTATATATTGATATTATCATATGTAATACGAAAGGTAATAGGAGTAATAATTATGAATTACAGGTTTAGTGGGAGTAAATTTATTTACCTAGTGTAATATGCCTGCGACATAATAAAGGTCTTGTTAGATGATGAAAACTTGCATGAACATATCTCTTTTATATTGTGAAATGATATTGTAAGATCAATCTCAAGTAACATTGAGAATTCACAAAAGAACTATGTTGAAAGGTATTGCAAGTTCTCTAGCATAAAGATTTATGCACTAGGGGATATTGAATCACTAGTGAAGATAAACTCACTGTCAATAGAGGTCTCTTGAATAATAAAGTAAAATTAAAAAAATTCACGCTTAAAGTCTATATGCTTTGGTTGCAGTATTCATATCAAGAATGAAAGACAATTTTTGATAACTCTTAATTGGATCTAAAGAGTTATAAGGTGTTAAAAAAAAAAAAAAGTTGCATGCTCACTCATCATAATCATATTAATTAGAGATCATAAGGCTATTTGATTTTGATAATTTGAGTTGTCATCTAGATCCACCTTTGAGGCTATATTCACTAATATGTTAAAGGATACTACTATCTCGTGGTAGAGAGTCACTTTAGTCCCTTTCACCACTAAAGTTTGTGTTTATAACATTTTGTATGTGGCAACGAACTTAAGAATATGGTTATCAAATTTTGTCATTAGGTTATTTTGACAAAGATTTGTTTTTTTTTTTTCCATATTACAGCAACAAAAGCTTTTGTATGAATATTTAAGCTTTAGTTGATAAAGAAAATTCAGAGTATTTTTGTTTTAAGAAATGCAACTCCATCATTGCGGATCCGCTCATTAAGAATTTTCACAAAAGTTTTACGAGCATAATGCTCATATAGATGTGAAAATTATGGTATGTCAGTTGAGTGGGAGTTTGTATTTTCTTAAATTAGACATGTAGTTTTTCTTTTCTGCAGAATAAAGAAGATGATTTATTTTGTTGCTCTGAATGATTTTCTTTCTAAATGTAGTTTAACATAAAGCTAGAAAACATAAATTTGGATCTCTTTAAAGAATAAAGTTGGACCAGTTGAGAATAGACATGTTTAGATCACATTACATGTAATTCTCATGCTGCTCTTCCACACTTGATCCATGTCATTGAGTATATTTGGTGTGGTGATCATTGAAGGTTG
>NW_019104557.1:864054-890595 GCF_001995035.1 Momordica charantia | reverse complement strand
TCTGCTTTGAAGTCATCTTTGAGATTGCTTGCTAGTGTTAAAACGGCAATGAAGCTTTAGTCACCCATGATTTAGCTAAGTACTTGTAAAAAAGATTATGAGTGTGTGGACATTGAGCTATTTTTCTTAAAAAAAATAAGTAAAATCAAAGTCATACATTCAATCATGCATCACTCATATCATATCATTGGTTGAAAAACAAAAAAAAATGTTTTCTTTGAAAGGCTCTCGATAAAAAGGAAATTACATGTTTTGAAATTTCTCAATAATATTTTTAATATGGTCTACTCTTATCATTCTTCTTATCATTCTTGTTAGTTGAGACTTTAGCAAGAATCAAACAATCATTGTAAGTCACTTGGAGGAAACGGAAAAAAAGTGAAAAAATAATAAAAAAAAGGTTGTGAAAAAGAAATGAAAGATGAAACAAAAATTGAAAAATTATGAATGCCTTCAAGGTCCTCAATGAGATATAATTTTACCAAGATTTGTTCTTAGGCTAAACCCTAACTCAAAGCATCTTTATGTTAGCCTCCCTATTTCTTTCCATGTGCGAACCAGTAAACCACTAAATATCTATGATGGGGCAAAAATGCCTTTTTGAGGTGAGAGTCCAAAATTACTCACACCCTATAAAATCTTGAGTCTAGCCCGCTTTGAGACTAATCTACCTTGAGCCTAACCTACCGATATATGGTAAATATGGTCAACATTGAGAGTTGACCATTTACTGCAAAAAAAAAAAAAAAAAAAAAATCATTGGCTCAGCCCATCTTTGTGATGAATATCAATATTTGCCTATTTACCATAAAAAGCCTTTTGCTAAGCCTGCCACATCTAATTGTGTGGTAAACATCCAAAATTATTCACCTAGTATTACCCTGAGAACTTTGAAGGTAATAAAATAACATTAGACTCTTATGATTTACTGCTTTATGAATTGGTACTTGTAGTAGCTCAAAAATTTCCCTATTAAGACTTCCTTCTTTCACTTTCTATTTCATCTTGTTCTCCTATCTCAATTATTGGTCTCTTATCTTTTTTTGAGTAAAAGTGATTCCAAGACTTAGGATAGTAGTTTTGAGAATTGGGAAATTAGCGACTTGACAAATAGTCTCAAGATCTYAGTCTCCTTTTATGAGTTTTGTTTGAGAACAATTTTTACTGGAGCAGCAGCAAAGACATAATTTGGAACAGCAGTAGAGGCGACTACGCATGACCAAACTTTTTATATGTGATTGCACCCTATTTTGCTTGTAAAAATAGTATGTCTGCAAAAAAAGAAAAAGGATAATAAGGAAAAAATGAAATGTTTAAGACCATTCTCAAAATTTCAAAACAAAGATCGTCTTCAGAGAAGGTCTCATTTCTCTCATGGGAAATCTTTCGATCCTTCATTTCACAAAGTGGGCTGTCAGACAACATTTCCATAAAAAAACCTAGACTTTAAAGTTTAAGGATGGAAAGAGACGTCATTTACATTCAAAAATTGAACTTCCCATGAAGAACTACAATTGGAAGCCAATATTAAAAGGGAGCCTTACATTCAAAAAGTGGGTTGCAACAACATGACCATAAATTGAAGCTAAAGGCGAGAAAGAAGATTTTTATCAAAGATCTTGAGCTAAACCCAAAAAGAGAGGCAAGATACACAAGATGAACTCTTGGAGGAGTTACGCAACCATTTCTCAAGGTTATCTATCCAAAGAAATTGAATCATTTCTACTCTTCTATTCATTTGATCATGCTCTAATCTCTCACCAAAGCTTTTAAAAACATATTCTAGTCTCTTACTACTCGAGAGATTTAACAAAATATCCTTGAAGTATTGGTTTCCTTTTCTTTAAAAAGGAAGCTCGCTGATTTTTCTCATCGTTAAGCTTGATGGAAAATCATGATTTCCATCCTCGTTTGTTCATAAAGCCAGATCTATTTTCTTGTATCCAACATTCTTGTCA
This sequence comes from Momordica charantia, assembly GCF_001995035.1. The sequence goes on along the minus strand of NW_019104557.1, from coordinate 888,637 downwards.
ACTACAAGGCTGAGTTTATGAAGCAGTTTGATCAAGCAAGATGTATAATGCTACAAATTACTTTTGATAGTTCTCTAAATTGGAACATGAGTTACCACCTCTACAAAAGAACCCCCCACCAAACCTTAGATGGTTGAGAATTTACTTTGATATATATATCTCCTATCGAGTGAAGGCCTTAAAAAAAAAAGAAATTCATATCATGGGTAGATTATGGAAATTTAAGTATCATGCATTGTGCATTCATAATCACATTTYATTGTCAAAACAAAATTAGTATCATGCATATATGTTTCATTCTAGCTTTCAGCAGGCATATACATTATTGCATCATGCATTTAAGATCAAATTCATTGGTTAAGCTAAAAAAAACATATCATATATGTTGTTACACATTTTCAAGTGATAAAAATAAATGCAAAATAAAATGGAGCATCATTCATGACATTGGGGCAATATACATTTGTAGATGCACCCATCCTTCATAAGATAGTTGTGCTAGAGGTCGCGCAACAGCTTCCTGTGGAGCCTTCGATAGATCTCTTTAGCTTTTCCTCGGCCTTTAGAGTTAAAGCTAGCTGATAGGCTTCACTCAACTGTCAGTCACAGGGTCCCGATCTTCATTAGCTATTTCTGGCAGGAGCTCCTTTGTTTATAAAGGGAGCATTTTAATATGAGAACAACTTTCCACAGCCTTCATTCCTATCCCATTCTTTATGATGTCTGCGTATTCCAGTCATTAACTCCTCATGCCACTGCGGCCGTTTCTAGGATCGACCGATGCCTCACCTCCATAGCTGATACCTACGTAGTGTAGTGTTGGTCGCTAGGATGAATTTGTTCGGTATGACCTTTCGCTCGGATATCAGATTCCCGCTACGATAAGTACTGTATACTACCATTTGAAGTTTGCATTTGCATGAACACATGGTTTTTGTTAGTCTTATCGTCATGCGTAAGTGCATATCTCTTGAACTTAGCAAGTTTAAAAGGATTTCTAAACCCTGCACTCAGGTCAAAACCTTTTCACAAATCAAATAACTTCAGCCTTTTCTGGAAATTACATTTTATCTGTTGGGGATGGATTTTTTTTTTAAAGCTAGGTTTTATCACCTTGATATTTCAACTATCTACCGAGTCGACACCTCTTATGGCCGAGCCGACCAAGATCTCCTTTGATCTCGTTCCCATTCTTTGTTTGAACCGACCTAGATACGTCTTACTCAGACACATATTCCGACAAACTCCACGACAGCACGTCGTGATTCGCGCTTACCTTGAAGAGCAGTTTAGGCCTTGTCAGGAATTATGTCAGAGACCTCGCATATATATAGACATCATTTGCTACTATCCCAGGTCTCCTGCTCAGCAAAATTCAGCTCATCCTCAAGGTTATCATTCCGTCCGAGTTGAGCTCGTAAGTTTGGTAATTTTTGTTATCAAACATTTATCTTCGCTTAAATCGAACCCGATCCAAGTCAAGGTCGAAGCCTGTTGTTAAAACCATGTCCGTTGCATTTTATCATTCAGTTAAATCGAACCCGATCCAAGTCGAGGTCAAAGCCTGTTGTTAAAGCCAGGTCCATTGCATTTTATCATAAAGTTAAATCGAAGCCGATCCAAGACGAGGTCGAAGCCTGTTGTTAAAGCCAGGTCCGTTGCATTTTATCATTCGATTAAATCGAACTCGATCCAAGTCGAGGTCAAAGTCTGTTGTTAATGTCAGGTCTGTTGTATTATCCTTCGGTTAAATCGAACTCGATCCAAGTCGAGGTCGAAGCCTGTTGTTAAAGCCAGGTTCGTTGCACTTATCATATTGTTTAAATTAAACCCGATCCAAGATCGAGATTAAGGCTTATATCAAGTAAGGTTCTTTACGGGATCCCGCCTAGTGTTCAGTTGGGTCCATCTCTATCTTGTCTTGTCTGACTAAAATTTGCGCCTTCCTAAATACTTTGTCTTTTGCCTTTGTCTACCCTTTTAGTTCTGCAAGGATACACAAGGGGGGCAAGCTGTACATACCGTATTTGGTCCGGCTTAATTTTAATTTTAATTTTTACTATTTAATTTTTGTTTTATTAAGTTTTATTTTTTTTGGTTTAAAATACTATAAGATTACTTTATTATTGGTTATAAGCTAAAGTTTAAATTAAATTTAAAAAAATATAGATTTTGTTTTAAAGATTTTGATTTTATTAATAATAAGAATTAAAAAAATAAAGATTTTATGTTAAACAAATGGTTTGATTTTTAACAGAATTGATCTTTTCCTCGTCAAAGTTCCAGCCACGTGGTGTCTCCTACGCTTTCCTTTCCTTTTTTTTCTCTATGGTTTTACTCGAGTCACGCATTGTTACTATTATTTTTTTGTGTATATTTAAAGGGCACACAACACACAGAAAACCAAACAGGGCAGAGAGTTAGAAACCCATCACCATATCTTCTTCTCTCCATCTCTCTTATCCCACCATCACGACTTTTCTCCTTCATACCCACGACCTCCGACGACGCAAGGGAACGACGTGAACGATAGCAGCAACAACCTTCTTTACAGCTTCTTCCAAGCCCGCTGGCACTCCGACGATTTCGCTCCCAGTAGTGCGTTTTAAGTAAGTATCAAATACGTTGGAAAGATTTTTTTTTTTTTTTAAAATAAGGGTAAGGCTTTTGAAATCATGCTTTAATTTGAAACAGATTCTTTTGTTTCTATCAAAAGATTTTTTTTTTTAGAAAAAAATGTCTTTTTTAAGAAAAAGTTTTTTTTTAAAAAAAATGCTTTTAGTAAGAAACCTTTTTTTAAAAAAAAATCTTCTAAATTAATTTTAAATAAAATTTTAAAAATAAAATAAGGATTTTGATATTTTAAATTTTGTTTTAAAATAAAAAGGTTTTTCTTTTTCTAATAAAGAAGAGTTTTGTTTTTAATGAAATAAATATTAAACTTAATTTTATTTTAATAAAAGATTTTACTTTAAAATTTTGGTTAAAATACGTTGAAAAAATAGGAGTTTTATAAAATAAATCTTGTTTTAAAAAAATTTTGGATTCTTTTAAATTTCAATTCAAACTTTAAAAGTTAGTTTTTATTTAAATTTTTTAACAAGGTTTACTTTTTTTTTTTGGTCAACTTTGTTTTATCTTTTAATTAAAAAGAGTCTTCCTCTATTGCAAGGTTTTAAAAAAGGAGGAGATAAAAACATAGTCTTTCTATAATAAAATCTCATTTTTTTTTAATTTTCTTTTAATGATTTGGTGGTTATGGTTTTGAAAAGAATCTTAACTAAAAAAAATCAATTTTTTAGTAAACAAGTTTTGTTAAAGTAAATTTGACTTTATTTTTAAATAAAAGTTTTTTCTTTTAAATAATCTTGTTAATTTCGAAATAAAAAAAAAAGTTATTTTTTTTAATTTAACAAAATTCTCAGTTTTTTTTTAGTTTAAAAAAATAAATTAAAACTTTTGTTTGTGTAAAAGAATATAACCCAAGTTTTAATGTACATGACCCAAGTTCGAGTCTTTGAATGTCTCATTTTATCATTGTTTTTTTTACTAAATAATTATTTTAAATAAAAGATTTCAATTAGAGTTTTTTAAAAAAGAAAACAAAATTCAAAAATACAAAATATGTATTTTAAAAAGGATCATAACTTATATCTCAAAGTGGTGGCACATTGGTGTGATGTTTTAGTGTCAACACTCATGTCGCAAGTTTAAGTCTTGATGTTCACTAAAATTAAAATGATTTTTTATTGATTATTTTTTTGTTCTAAATAATTATTTCAAAAACTCCAATGACGGGAATTGGAACCTTCCAGTATTCTCGAGGTGTCAAAATTTTTCTAATGGGCTTCGTGACACTCATACCTATACATTCATATTTTATTACAAAATGTGAATTAATATAATATGAGACATTTAAAATAAAATAAAAAATTTTTTTTGGACCAAATAAAATAATAGGATAATTTTTGACAAAATGTGGTACCGTTTTCGAATGGGTGTCGTAGGGTTGTAACACCTTCTCTATGCTCAGTCGACTCCCGAACCTAAAATCTGTTTTCGCAGACCAAATTTTTAAAATAGGTGACCAATCACACCTCATGGATGATTGGTGGCGACTTCAAACCCTTATCTCAAAAGAGACCCTTCAGGGGATGACGTCGGCCGCTCCGCGTCGCGATGACGTTGCGACACTAGAAAATTGCTTCACAAAGATTTTCAATAGTACTATGTATCAGATAAAAGTGCAAAAGAATGGATGCCTCAAAAAAAGGGATATGTTATATCTCGAATTAATGGAGCAAATTCAATTGAAGGAGAAAGGTATTACCTTAAACTTTTACTAAATTGGAAACATATGGCTGAAGATTATAAGAGAAACGACAATTACAATAATAGCCATACAAATTCAATTAGTCGTTAAAGACTTGAATTTATTTTTGGAGTCAATGGGAAAACATGTTGGAAATTTAACCTTTACCTCAGATGGATGAGGAAATTCGTCATCACGAAAACATTTCTAGCAAGGAAATCATGGATGAATAATGGTCTGGCGTAATCTCGAGGGGTTGTGTTCATCAGCACCGCCGCACTCACTGTCCGCTGCCACACACTACGGTCGACGGCCACTCATTACATGTCCATGGGTGGGTTTGATTTCGCCCAATCCCAAACCATTTGAAGATGACAGAGAATCAGGGAGTTTCTAATCCCCTTACTCTTTTTCTCTTGTTTTTTTTTTAGTTTTGATTATTGTTACTTTTTGTTACTATGTAGTTTATACTTATGCATGATTAGGGATGAGTTGTAGTTAGTTTTGATTTTGTTTATCGGGAAGCACGCTACAAACAGTTGAGAATTGTGTTTTTGTGTTGGCCTGGAGTTCTATTCTCATGCATATCAAGACTACTGCTGCCCCACTTTATTTTTTGTGAATTTTCAAGTGAATGCACAATTTGTCTTACCAATTTTATGCATGAAAAGTCTTGGATTTGCCATCTTTGAGTAGGTTCTTGTTCTTTTCTCATGTCGATTATGATATTTCGGAATATGCATGAGCTTTGTTTTCTACTATTCATATCAAGCTATGACTCATTTGCCACGTTGTTTTAAGATATCATTTTCTGCTTCTTTAGTTTTAACCTTTAAACTTTTTACATCTTTTAAGAGGACCATTGTCCTTTAGTGGTAAAAAAATTTTACGCACCACCAAAAATTTTTCACACTTAAAGCCAATGAGGACACTGTCTCCTTCAAGTTTGGGGGAGTCGCCTCCCTCAAGTTTGGGGAAGCAGCATAAGCAAGCCTAATAGATTGGAGTGAGCCGAAAAACAAGAGAGGTAAGAAAAAGTGTGGAAAAACAAAAAGTTGATGAAGAATAAGAGTTGTATAAAGGAAAAGGGAAACAGAAAGACAGAAAAGAAAAATTTTGAGAAAAGCAAAAGAAGAAACTTTGAGGCAAAAAAATGAGATAATAAAAAAAAAGAAGCCTGCCTTAACTCAGTTCCCACTCTGTTTGCGAAAAAGGTCTCACTAAGGGATACTCGTTTTATGGTAGCAACTTTGATCTAGCTTGACTTTGTGCAACTTACTAATCGACAAGCTCGAATTGGTTGCCAGCCAAGAAAAATCCCTTGAGTGACTGTCATGTTTTCGAGTCATTTTTGTGCTAGAAAATTTTCATTAAAGAAAGTGTGCATAGTCTCTATTGGATTTGAAAAAGTTTTTTGAGTTAGACGATAGAAGAATTTGAAAAGCTTTTATCTTTTAAACAAAGGTGGCCTTATGATGATTTTACTTGAGAAAAGTAGTAGGGATTAGAGCTTTGACGTTCCTCCTGAGACATCATATGAGCAAATTACTCGGCTCTGCTTGATGTTTGGTTTATTCTTGAACTTTGCATGCTTATTCTTGATTTGATAATTGTTGTTTTTGCTTGAGGACAAACAAAATATTAAGTTTGGGGGTGTGATAAGCCTTGATTAAAGGCTAAAAAAGTGTAGGTTTGCATGCTTAAGTAACTTATATTTGGGATGAAAATGTATTTTCATGCATATAATTTAGGAAAAATGTGCATAATTTGTTATTAGAGACTTTGGAATTCAGTTACAGGTAAATGAAGGCTAATTTGTGTGAATTTGTTTACTTTGCAAGGAAAATTGAAAATTGATGACTACAATGCATCAGACACATTGCAGGACTAGAATTTCAAGTTTACTAGAGGAATGAGCTATCCAAGTTACTTAGAAATTTCAGCTTTACAATGCTTCAGTCACATTGGATGCCTAGATTGTCAAAATGGGAATAGCAACTTTTGACCAAGTAATTGGTCCAAGATTTGTTATTAGTTCCTAAAATCTCTACAACCTCATTTGGTTCCAACCTCCCATGCATTTCTCAACAACTTGTTACCTCCATTGTCTATAAAAGTAGCTCCCAAGCATTATTTCAAGGCATCTCGTTTTCCATGCTTTTGTTTACCTTTCTAATTTGTTATCAATTTTAGTTTTGTAGTTTTTATTTAAGTTTTGTTTTCAATTATTTTTCTGCAATTGCTCTTGTTTATTTTATTGCAATTCAATTTGTTCCATTTTGTACTTTCTTTTCAATTCTAATTAAAATGCTTTCTTTTGTTATCTTCTCTTGTGTTTTAATTTCTTTCAATTCCATGAGTAGGTAAATTGTTTCTTCAACCCTCCTACGAGTTTAGTTCATCTATTTAAATTACATCTATCAGTGAGCACGGTGTATTACACTCTCTTTTGCTTATCTTGATTGATCTAATTCATCCAGTTGATTTCTTGTTGGACACTTGTTTAAATCACATTAGTTTGAATTTAATTCTGAAAAGGTTAGAGTCAAACGGATCTCATCAAGGTAAAACGGGAACTTACTTAGAAATAAGAACTAAAACAAGATCCTAGACATAGGTTCTCTTACCCGTTAAATGTAAATTGGAACTTGATTTATTTAGGATTCTAGAGTTGAATAGACATATGTAAAAACTAGCCTAAGCTTCTAAACAAACCAAAAGCGGTATGGAATAGGAGTTGAACTAGTTTGCATAAATTAAGTTTAATTACGGGCACACTTGATAGGTGTAATTCATCTTTTAGACCTAAATCTTAGTAGTGGGGTTTGTTTTTTAATATTTGTGTTCTTAAATTGTGTTTCCCAACATATTCACCAATTTTTATCCCAAACCTGATTGCTCATTCAAGCAATTTGCAAAATCAATTTTAAAAGAAAACTAATCCCTGTGGAGACGAACTTGGAATATTTCCATATTATTAGTTGTGACAGTGTGCACTTGTACTTACCCTCTTGCTATTAAGTTGCGGCGCAACATAGAAAGTAGAACTTTCATTAGCTTTGACCAAGCAATTTATGACACCAATGCTTACTATCAGGAAGAATTCTTGAATTCCCTACTACCAAATAGAATACCACCATATAAATTTATGTTAAAGGTCAATTGTCCCATTAGTGTCGATCATTTGACAAAAATATTATACATGTTGGAATAGAAACGGGAGATCATGCAAGGAAACAAGTTTTTCTGCCACAAATACCATTGAGCCCACCAAATGATGTCGAATATCCATTTAAGTTCAAAACAAAACAGTTCCCCATTTGTCTACGCTTTGCAATGACAATTAACAAAGCATAGAGACAAAAAATTCCAAATGTTGTAATATATCTTCCTCAACATGTGTTTTCTCATAGACAACTTTATGTTGTACTATCAAAAGGAATTTCGATGAAGATAACAGAAGTCTTGATCAAACTGATAGGTCATAATAATAATTTAGCTTCAAATTTTACGAATAATATTGTTTATAAAGAAATTCTTTTTTAATATATGCAAATCTTATATTTTTATTCTCCTTGTATCTATTTATTTTTACTTTTATTAATGCACATTTAAGTTATTCATACCATTTTTCAAATCCGTACTCTCAAAATTAACAACACGGACATATTTATGTGCAAATATTACTATAAATTAAAACTACAAAATTATATGTGCAGCGTGGTTTTTACTAGTATTTAATACATAGCATCAGTAGTAGATGTCCCAACATTATTTACATTAATTGTAAAATCTATAAATTATAGTTTATAATATATAAATAGGGTCATTATCGTGTCCATTGAGAGAAGTTAATCCAATGGAGCTGGTTTACACAAAAAAGAGTGTGCCCATTCGCATATGCTGTACTAATCCAAACTATAGATTTGAAATATCATGATCGAATGATGGAGATGTATCTATGGACGAGATTCTTTATTTCCTATTTTTGCCTTTTAAGTTTTCATAAATTCTTATGGTAGACACTATATTCGGTCCGGCTTAAATTTTATTTATATATTTTTATTTGTTTATTGTTGATTTTAGTTTTCATTTTTTTAATTATTTATTTTAAAGGAAAAAGGGAAAATAACTAAAAACATTAAATTTAATTAGATTTTGTTAATTTTATTTTATTAATATAGAAAATAAAAAAATATTTGTTTTAAAGTAATAATAAAAATGTCTTGATTTTTAAGCAAACTTAAAAATAAGTTGATTCTGTCAAATCCAGGTGGCACTGTTTTTAACGTTCTTCTTCCTCTATTTTCTCTAAGAGAAGTCAGAACAAGAGCATAATAGAGTAGGGGATCAAACAAGATTTTTTTTTCCTAAAGAAAACCACTGCCCAAAAACCCTAGCTTTCACTCTTCCCCCATTCTTCTTCTTCTTTTCTTTCTTCCTCTAGTTTCCTTTATAAAATCACCAACCTCGACACCACACCCTCTTCCTTTCCCCTAACCTTTCATTTCTTTTTTCTTTGCAAATCCGGCGAGGCACCCACGAACTCCGACTCCGATGAACGTCACAGTAGCTCCAGCCTTCTTCATGGTTCTTTCCAAACCCACAGACACTCAGGCACCTCGTCCATGCAACACGCTTTAAGTAAGTAATAAAAAAGGTTTTGAAAAAGATTTTTTTTTCTTTCTTTCAGAAAGTTTATTTTTATTTATAAATGAATTCAAAAAAATAAATTTCAAATAAAAAGATCTAAATATAACATAAAGATTTGTGCTAAATCAATTAAAAAAAATCGATCTAACTTTGTTTTCTTTTTTATTTTTGGAAAGGAAAGATTTGTGTTTTAAAACAAAAAGATTTTCATTGATAAATCAAGGTAAGTTTAAAAAAAAGATTTGTTTCAAGTTTTAAACCTTTTTTTTTAATTCAAAATAAACAAAAGTTGACTTAAAAGAATTTCTTTTAAAGTAAAATATTTGTTAAACACGTTTAAAAAAAGTGAAGAGAATTTTTAAATAAGTTTGATTATATAAATAAGAGATTTAAAAACAATGAATTTCAAACTCCAAATAAATAAAAATGTTTTATTTTTTTCTTTTTAAATAAAAGATTTTGTTTACAGTTTTTTTTTTAAACAAAGTTTAAAAATACAAAGTTTGTATTTTAAAAAAGAAACTTAAGTTGTATTCTAAGGTTTTGGCACATCGGGAAGGGACATAGGTATAATATTCATGTCCCAAGTTTGAGTTCTAGCGTGCCTCAAAATAAAATTAATTTTATTATTTTTTATCATTGTTTTTTAATTCGAAAACTCTAATGACGGAAATTGGAACATTCCAATATTCTCGAGGTGATAAAGTATTTCTAATGGCCTTCGTGCCACTCATACCTATTAATTCATATCTTATAATAAAGTATGAATTAATAATATAACATGGGACATTTCAATCAAAACATAAAAATATTTTTTTTACCAAATAAAATAATAAGATAATTTTTGACAAAATGTGGTACCAACGGGTGTCGTAGGGTGCTAACACCTTTTCTACGCTCAGTCGACTCCCGAACCAACAATTTGTTTTTCACAAACCAAGTATTTTCAAATAGGTGACCAATCACGTCTCGTGGATGGTTGGTAGCGACTCCAAACCCTTGTCTCGAAAGAAACCCTTTAGGGGATGACGTCGGCCACTCTACGTCGTGATGACATTGCGACAGATCAAAATAGAAAGAGGTCAAAAAATAACAAGCTAGACTAAATCACATTAATAAGTTACAAGACCAAATCAAAAGGAGGACTAAGTACTACTACTTGTTTCAATATTCGACCTCAAACATGAGGGTGGGTTTGACAGCCCAAGTTTAACCTGCATTAGATGAAATGATGACGTTCCAAGAGGTTTGGTCATGTCATCTGCGATTTGCTCCTTTGTTGGCACGTACCTGATCTCAAGTTCTTTATCAAGAACTTTATTCCTCGCGAAGTGCAGATCAATTTCAACGTGTTTGGTTCTTGCATGGTAAACATGGTTTTGTTGCGATCGCAACAGTTAGAGAGACTGTCACACCATAGCACAAGTTTGTGTTGTTCCTTTATCCCCATTTCATGAAGCAGTGAACTTAGCCAGGTTATTTCTGCAAGTGTGGTCCTAGAGATCTGTACTCTGATTCAACACTTGATCTTGACACGATGCTCTGCTTTTTTAAAGACCAAGAGACGAGATTCTCACCCAGGTAGACACAGTACCCACTAACGGATTTTCTATCTTCCGGATCGCTTGCCCAATCTGCATTTGAGAATGTCGAGATTGATAGGTTAGTCGCTAGGCGTATGTTTAATGGCAAATCTATAGTTTGTTTGAGAAACCTGATTATTCTTTTTAAAGCTCGTAGATAGTTTTGTTTTAGATTTGAGAGAAACTGACTTAGATGGTTCATTAAGAAGTAGAGGTAGGAAAGGGAGGAGAGTGAGTCTTGCTATATTCACAAGCATAACAAAAATCAAAATTTGCATTAATATGGTGAAGATGATTGCATTGTTTGATTATTTGATTTAAAACTCGGGATGATGGATGACCCTATTAGGTTTTATGCCCTAAACTCRTGGTTCGTAAACATAAAAGAAATAGTCATTCAATAAAGTTGTTATTGATGTTTTTCTTAGAATTGCATTAACTCAAATCCAATAAACTAACATTCTAGGTTATGTCATATAACTGGAATAGTATATAACATATATATAGTATATATTTAATATAAAACATATATATTTGATATACAGTATATATTCAATATACAGGTGGATAATATTCCAGTAGTAACCTAAATGTTCTATAGTATCAGGATAAGGTACCTTATCCTGGTAACACTGTGGATACGACCCACTTTGTAATGTAACAAATGACTTGATCCAGGTCGTTCATGTGGAGACATGCGAGTGAGGGTATCCTATACAATGAGTTTGTATAAGATCAGACCACAAAATAATTAATCTTTAGCTGTAACACGGTTAGCTAATAGATTAATATTTCAATAGGATGACCGGGTAACTCGATCTCAATCTTGAGTGAGTTTTGGACTCCTGTCTATTAGGTCTCATCCTTTGATTTGTATGGGTGAGAGTGGCTTGAGTCACCGACTCAATATTCCTACCATTTCCGGGACGAGACCGAGTAGGGAGTTGGAAACATAACTACACAACATGGAATTCACTTCTTCCCGACTTTAGGGTAAGTAAACGAGTGTTCTCTTAAGTGCTGACTCCGATACTTGAACGAGGGGCCTCACCCTCTCACTGGCCCGAGAGGGACTTCCGGTTATTGGTTGGACTATAACCGGATTGTTCATTAGAGGATCAGCGGTACTTAAGGTACAAGATATAACACATGGGTAAAACGGTAATTTGACCCAACTGTAGTTACGAACACTCGTGAAGGATTGACTTACCGTTAATGGTCAAAGTCCATGGACGCAAAATATTCTACAATGAGAAGAGTGCAAGTGTGGGTCTTTAATGGAGTGACTGACAGTGAACAAATGTTGATTAATATGGTTAATGAGTTTAATCAATTAATCTCGTATCGTTGGAGCTTCTGACATGTAGGTCCATTAGATCCCCTTGCTAGCTCGTAAAGGATAATTAAGAACATTTAGTCTTGAAAAGAATTTGAATTGTTCAAATTAGTTAAAGGGAATTAAGGTTGATTGTATTAGATGCAATTTATGTTGATACATTATAGTATATAGTGAATTCTGAATTGGATTCAAAATGATGAGAGAGATAAATATTAGAATTTGATTCTAATATAGTTGATTAATTTAAGTTTAATTTAATTAAATATAATTAAATTATGTGATATATTAATTTGGTTAAATTAAATTAAATTAATAATTCTTTTTTGTAATTAATTAAATTAGATTTAATTAATTAATTAAATTAGATTTAATTAATTATTATTTTAATTAAAATAAATGGAAAAAAAAAGAAAAAAAAGGAAATTAGAGGAAAACCTCCCACTTTCCACCTTTAATGGTAGGAAGTGGGGAAGTGAGTGGGGAAATGGTGACTTGCCCCTCACTCCTCCTTCCCTATAAAGGGAGGTTCTCCCATTTCTTTTTGATCGCTCGAACATCGATTGATAAGGTTTTTGAAACTCTAACGACAAAATCTCTCTCTCGATTTCTCAATTTCCCTTTCAATTATAAGACGGTTCCCAGAAACCGAGTTCTTAATATCAAGAGGATAGTGATGAAGACTTTGTGATGGCGTTGGTGTCTACATTGAACAGATGTCTTCAAAGGTATGTATCACTAACTTCCTTTTTACTCATGCTTATGTCTTTTCTTTATTGTAATTTCTAAAACAAGATCAAAGCACACCCATTCGCATGCTTCCGCTGCAGGATCCACTCCCTTCAATTGGTATCAGTGCCTAGGCTCTGCTTTCGATCTTGTTTTAAATAACAAGGAAAATAATGGTGGGTGATTCTATTAATTTCATGTATGTGGTTTGGAAATAGATGTGTTCTATTTTTGGCTTTAGATTTACAGTTTTTCCGTTGATTCGATCAATGTAAAACCCCGTTGTTTTGGGTGTTTAATCCTGTAAATTGAGTCTGTAAGTTCGTGTCGTTCGTGGCAAGGAGTTGCTATGAAAGAGTACTAGAGAAGTGAAGAAAAATCGGAGGAATCGAGCAGGCAGGGCCTCGGCGAGTAGTGGTGCCTAGGCACTACCTTAGTTGCAGAAACCTGAGAACTCGAGCCTGCAGTAGTGGAGGCAGTGCCTAGGCGTTGTCCCACGGCGTCTCGACCCTGGGCTAGGGTGCCTAAGCGCCAGGTTTAAAATAAATTGTTTTTTTTCATTTCTTATAGTAAGCAAAAAACCGATCTATTTTGCTATTTCATTATTTTTGCATTTTGAATGTATACTTAATTAGTTGTATATGTTGCATACTGTATGCCATATAGTTTAATATCCCACCATAGGTTAAGTATGTTCATGCACCATATGTATATAATAGTTGTAATGTATGATAGCATGATTTTTTTTCATGATTAATTAATATTTTCATTCAGCATGACATTACTTTAGTAAATATAAATGTTATATTTATGTATGTCATTGATGCATGATTATAGTTTCAATTTCTTTAAATTTATAAGTGTTATAACTTTGGTGAATAGAAATTAAAGTCTATAATCAAGAATTGCATGCAAACCATAGGTCTTTAATAATTAATTTTAAAGGAGTTCGAAATTGATTTGACCTTAGGTTATATACATTTTATTTTCGGTTTTAAATATGTTTAAAACGACGAAATAAAAGGTTAATATAAAATATTGACTATAAGGGAACCCTATCTAAACAAGGTTCTGTCTAGATTGAGGTACTTAAGCTAACCGTAAGGGAACACCTCTACCTGAGAACCAACCCGGGGGTTGAATTTGTCAATATTTTATAGCACGCAATAATGTGGTTTAGTGCATTAAATTGTTTAATGAACTAAAACATTAGTGTTAAACAAATCCAATATAAAAGTTATATTGGGAAAACTAATAAACTTAGATAATTTCATTTATCCGAATTTTACCTAAGTAATAACCCTAAGTTGTAAAATACTAAATGGGAGGATTAGGTGTATATATAAAATATACCAAGTATATGAGATATATGTGGTATATATATATACATTTTTTCCCTCACGTTCTTCGTATAAGTTCACACCATGAGTTCCATGCTCAGCCTCGTGTCGCTCTGGGTGCGACCTCCCTACAGAAGCTGTTTGCATGGTTCAATACCATGGTTCAACATATCCTATGGTCTCCTCCATTGGTTTGTAACATGAGGTTTTACACACGACCTGCGTGTCGTCTTAGAGCGACCACCCATACGGAGGGTTTGTTGTATGGAATCAAAATCAAGGCAAACTCCATAAATGGATAAGGTCTCTTAGGTTTTGCATCAATATTTGTCCTTCCCTACGGCAGGCTTATTGGGGCGGACCTTTAGGGTCTGAAAATGGTGGGTCACACTTACGAGAAGTTTTTAAGTTAGTTAATTACTTCTTGACCAAACAAACGGTCACTAACTATTATAGGAATAAGAATTATTCTAGTGTAATATTTAGTTGAGAATGTCTCAATTCAGTGAAGGAGTAATTGACTGCCCTACGGTAGCTGTTGCTCTAAATCACTGAAACATCGTTACAAAAATAATCTTGATTATAGGGTGCATTATTACTTTTTGATAAAACTGATTGGGTTTTTAATAGGTAGTAGATTTGTTTGTATTTTAGCATGTCTACTTTTGTTATTACCCTGCTTGCCGCCGAAAAACTTAACGGCAAAAATTACACACAATGGAAAATGAACCTTAACACAATACTCGTGTTAGATGATCTTAGGTTCGTCTTAACTGTGGAGTGTCCTCAGGCTCCCACGCCTAATGCAGTCCGAGCCAGTCGGGATGCCTGTGATAGATGGATCAAGGCCAATGACAAGGCCAAGGTCTACATATTGGCAAGCATATCTGATGTGCTGGCCAAGAAGCATGAGAACATGGTCATTGCAAGGGAGATCATGGACTCGTTGTGGGACATGTTTGGACAGCCGTCCATTCAAGCCCAACACGGTGCCCTCAAGTTCATTTACAATTCCCGTATGAAAGATGGAATATTAGTGTGAGAACATGTTCTCAATCTAATGGTCCATTTAAATGTGGTTGAAGTGAATGGCGTTCTCATAGACGAGGGGAGTCAGGTCAGCTTTATCTTGGAATCTCTTCCGAAGAGTTTTCTACAGTTTCGCAGCAATATTGTGATGAAAAAGATAGAGTACGACCTTACCACGTTCTTAAATGAGCTACAAATTTTTTAGTCTCTTATGAAAAAAAGGGACAGGAAGGGAAGGCAAACGTTGTCACCTCAAAACGATTCCATCGAAGTTCGATCTCAGGAACCAAATATGTATTTTCTTCTTCTGGAAGTAAGACTTTCAAGAAGAAGAACAATGGTAAGGGTGTGAAAGCTAACCCTACTGCTACTGCTGCTACCAAGAAAGGCAAGACCAAAGTTGCAGACAAAGGAAAATGTTTCTATTGCAACGTGGATGGGCACTAGAAAAGAAACTGCTTGAAATACTTGGCCGAAAATAAGAAAGCCGAATAAGGTAAATATGATTTATTTGTTCTTGAAACTTGCTTAGTGAAGAATGATGATTCTGTCTGGATACTAGATTCAGTGGTCACTAACCATGTTTGTTTTTTTTTTTTCAGGGAATTAGTTTCTAGAGGCAGCTTGATGCTAGGGAGATGAATCTCAACGTCGGAACGGGAGATGTCGTCTCAGCAGTCGCAGTGGGGACCTAAAGTTGTTTTTAGACAGAATACATATATATTATTAGATAATGTGTATGTAGTTCCTAAAATAAAGAGAAACTTAATTTCAATTTCTTGTCTACTGGAACAATGTTATGCTATTTATTTTTTATTAAATGAAACGTTGATTTCACAAAATGGTGTTAACGTTTGTTCTGCAAAACTTGAAAACAACTTATATGTGTTAAGACCAACCATGACTACAACAATTTTAAATACAGAGTTGTTTAAAATGCTAAAACTCAACACAAAAGGCAAAGAACTTCTCCAAACGAAAATACCTATCTTTGGCACTTAAGATTAGGTCACATAAATCTGAATAGGATTGGGAGATTGGTTAAGAGTGGACTTC
Source organism: Momordica charantia (assembly GCF_001995035.1). The sequence goes on along the minus strand of NW_019104557.1, from coordinate 872,599 downwards.
TAAGCGAGTTAGAAGATGACTCTTTACCTCCATATGAATCTTGTCTTGAAGGCAAGATGACTAAAAGACCTCTTATTGGAAAAGGTTACAGAGCCAAAAAACCCTTGGAGCTGTACATTCAGACTTTTATGGTTTGATGAATGTTAAAGCTAGTGGAAGGTATGAGTATTTCATCTATTTCATAAATGATTATTCAAGGCATTGATATCTCTACCAAATACAACATAAGTCTGAAGCCTTTGAAAAGTTTAAGGAGTACAAGACTGAAGTTGAGAATCAATTAGGTAAGATGATAAAAACACTTTGATCTAATCGGGGTGGAGAGTATATGAACTTAAGATTCCAAGACTATATGATAAAACATGGAATTACATCTCAACTTTCAGCACCTGGTACACCTCAAAAGAATGGTGTATCAGAAATGAGAAATAAAACCATGTTAGACATGGTTCGATCTATGATAAGCTATGCAGTAACCTACCTCGTTTTGGGGTTATGCAGTAGAGACTGCAGTATACGCACAAACCATCAAAAAGTGTTTCTAAAACACCTTTTGAACTATGGAGGGGATGCAAATCTAGCTTACGTCAATTCAGAATTTGGGGATTTCCAGCACATGTGTTACTGATAAACCCACAGAAACTTGAATCTGTTCAAAAGTGTGCCTATTCGTAGGTTATCCAAAGTAAACAAGAGGTGGACTATTCTTCGATCCGCAAGAAAACAAAGTGTTTGTATCGGCAAACGCTACATTCTTGGAAGAAGACCACATTAAAGATCATAAACCACAAAGCAAGGTTGTGTTAAATGATATTTTCGATGAAGCTACAAATACATCGACAAGAGTTGTTGATAAGACTAGCTCTTCAACAATAGTTGTTGATGGCACTAGTACATCACGTCAGTCACATCCATCTCAAGAGTTGAGAGTACCTCGACGTAGTGGGAGGATTGTGTCACAACCTGATCATTACGTGGATTTAACAGAAACCCAGGTCGTCATACCTGATGATGGCGTAGAGGATCCATTGACATACAAAAAGGCAATGGAAGATATTGATAAGGACAAATGGGTTAAAGCTATGGACCTTGAAATGGAGTCTATGTACTTCAATTATGTCTGAGACCTTGTAGATCAACCTGATGGGGTCAAACCTATAAGTTGTAAGTGGATCTACAAGAGAAAACGAGACGTCGAAGGAAAGGTACAGACCTTTAAGGATAGACTCGTGGCAAAGGGTTACACCCAGAGGGAAATGGTGGACTATGAGGAAACCTTCTCCCTGGTTGCCATGCTAAAGTCTATAAGAATACTCTTGTCCATTGCCACATTTTATGACTATAAAATTTGACAAATGGATGTCAAGACAGCTTTTCTGAATGGCAATCTTGAAGAGAGTATTTATATGTCTCAACCAGAAGGGTTCATTAAGCAAGGTCGAGAGCAAATGGATTAAAACAAGCATCCAGATCTTGGAATATAAGATTTGATACCGCAATCAAGTCTTATGGTTTTGACCAGAATGTTGATGAGTCTTGGGTAGACAAGAAGATCATCAACAACACTGTAGCTTTCTTGGTGTTGTATGTGGATGATATCCTACTCATTGGGAATGATGTAGTTTCCTAAGTGACATTAAGAAGTGGCTAGCAACTGAATTCCAAATGAATGATTTGGGAGACGCTCAATTTGTTTTGGGGATTCAAATCATAAGGAATCGAACGAACAGAATGCTAGCCCTGTCTCAAGCAACTTATATCGACAAAATGCTTGTCAGATAATCGATGCAACATTCCAAGAAAGGTTTACTACCGTTCAGACATGGAATCTCTCTATCTCAAGAACAATGTCCTAAGACACCTCAAGAAGTTGAGGATATGAGATGCATTCCCTGTGCTTCAGCAGTAAGAAGCCTGATGTATGCCATGTTGTGTACTAGGCCTGACATTTGCTAAGTAGTAGGGATTGTCAGTAGGTATCAATCCAATCCAGGATATGATCACTGGACTGTCGTTAAGCGAATCCCCAAGTGTCTTAGGAAAACGAAGAACTATATGTTTGTGTATGGCGCTAAGGATTTGATCCTTACATGATACACTGACTTTGATTTCCAAAGTGATAAGGATTCGAGGAAATCAACTTAGGGATCAGTGTTAACTCTTAATGGAGGAGTTGTAGTATGGCAGAGCATAAAACAAGGATGCATCGTGGACTCCACAATGGAGGCCGAGTATGTTGCCGCTTGTGAAACAGCAAAAGAGAGGCGGTAAAGGCTTAGGAAGTTCTTAACTGATTTGGAAGTTGTTCCAAACATGAATTTGCCCATCACACTTTATTGTGATAACAGTGGTGTAGTGGCAAATTCTAAAGCACCCCGAAGTCACAAAAGAGGCAAGAACATTCAGAGGAAGTATCACTTGATACGATAAATAGTGCAACGAGGGGTCGTGATCGTCACGAAGATCGCTTCGGAGCATAACATTGCTAATCCGTTTACAAAAGCTATTATGGCTAAAGTGTTTGACGGCGATCTAGACAGTCTAGGCCTACGAGATATGTACAATATAGGCTAGGGCAACTGGGAGACTTGTAACGGGTATAGCGTATGCCTTAGTTTATTGTATTTGTACTTTATTGTACAACCCATTATTGGTTTTAGCTTTGGTACACCCCACTAGAGTTTAGTTCAAGTGGGATTTTGTTGGGTTTTATGCCCTAAACTCATGGTTTTTAAACATAAAACAAATATTCGTTCAATAAAGTTGTTATTGATGTTTCTCTTAGAATTGCATTAACTCAATCCAATAAACTAACATCCAACGTTATGTCATGTAACTGAAACGGTATATAACAGGTATACAGTATATATTTAATATACAGCGTATATATTTGATACAAAGTGTATATATATACAGTATATATTCGATATACAGGTGGATAATGTTTCAAAACATAAAGGGTCTATAGTATATGGATAAGGTTAGGTACCTTATCTTGGTAACACTGTGGATACGGCCCACTTTGTAATATTTATAAATAACTTGATCTAGATCGTTCGTGTGGAGACATGCGAGTGGGGGTATCCTATACAGTGAGTTTGTATAAGACCGGACCACGAAATAGTTAATCTTTAGCTGTAACACCGTTAGCTAATAGATTAATATTTCAATAGGATGACCGGGTAACTCGATCTCAATCTTGAGTGAGTTTTGGACTCCTGCCTATTAAGTCTCATCCTTTGATTTGTATGAGTGAGAGTGACTTGAGTCGCCGACTCAATATTCCTACCATTTCGGGGACGAGACCGAGTAGGGAGCTGGGAACATAACTACACAACATGGAATTCACTCCTTCCCGACTTTAGGGTAAGTAAACGAGTGTTCTCTTAAGTGCTGACTCTGATACTTGAACAAGGGGCCCCAGTCTCTCACTGGCCCGAGAGGGACTTCCGGTTATTGGTTGGACTATAACCGGGTTGTTCATTAGAGGATCAACGGTACTTAAGGTACAAGATATAACACAGGGGTAAAACGGTAATTTGACCAAACTGTAGTTACGAATACTCGTGAAGGATTGACTTACCGTTAATGGTCAAAATCCATGGATGCAAAATATTCTACAATGAGAAAAGTGCAAGTGTGGGTCTTTAATGGAGTGACCGACAGTGAACGAATGTTGATTAATATGGTTAACGAGTTTAATCAATTAATCTCGTATCGTTGGAGCTTCCGACTTGTAGGTCCATTATGTCTCCTTGCTAGCTCGTAATGGATAGTTAAGAGCATTTAGTCTTGAAAAGAATTCGAATTATTCAAATTAGTTAAAGAGAATTAAGGTTAATTGTATGCTATGCAATTAATATAATGTATGTTGATACATTATAATATAAAGTTAATTTTGAATTGAATTCAAAATGATAAGAAAGATGAATATTAGATTTTGATTCTAATAGATTTGATTAATTTAATTAAATATGATTTAATTAAATTAAATTAATAATTCTTTTTTTTAATTAATTAAATTAGATTTAATTAATAATTATTTTAATTAAAATAAAACGAAAAAAAAAGAAAAAAAAGAAATGGGAGGAAATCCTCGCACCTTCTACCATGGTGGAAAGTGGAGAGGTTTGCCCACTTCCCACCTTTAATGGTGGGAAGTGAGGAAGTGAGTGGGGAAGTGGTGACTTTCCCCTCACTCCTTCCCTATAAAAAGGAGGTTCTCTCATTTCTTTTTCGATCGTCCGGACGTCGGTTTATAGAGTTTCCGAAACTCTAACGAGAAAATCTCTCTCTCAATTTCTCAATTTCTCTTTCAATTATAAGATGGTTCCCACAAACCGAGTTCTTAATATCAAGAGGATAGCAATGAAGACTTTGTGGTGGCGTTGGTGTCTACATTGAAGAGGTGTCTTCAAAGGTATATATTACTAACTTCCTTTTTACTCATGCTTATGTCTTTTCTTTGTTGTAATTCTAAAACAAGATCGAAGCACATGCATCCGCTGCGGAATCCGATCCCTTTAGACCCAAACATCTATGTCGTAGATTTTAATCTATAGGGTTGGGAATAAAAAAGAAAAGTATAGTTACTACTAGGGACACTAACATTTGAGTGGAGTGGTGCAGCACTTCTTGGAGGAAAAGGTTCGACTGCGTTGATTTGGTATACTCTGTTCTTAAGTCTCTCTTGTTTGAGCACCTTCCCTGTGAGTTTTTCCTTCACAAAACAAGTAGAAGAGTGAAATTCAACAACTACATTGTTGTCTTGGGTGAGTTTAGACACACTAAGCAAATTCTTAGCAATATTTGGTACATGTAAGATATTGTTCAGTTTCAACTTTCGATGAGAAGRAGAGGGCAAGAGAGTGTTACCAATGTGAGTGATTTTTAATTGTGTACCATCTCCTACACACACAATTTCCTTACCATTGTACTCAGCCTTCTGATTTAAATTTGCTTAGTCATAGGTGACATGGCTTGAGGCACCACTATCAGCATACCATGATGGATCAGCTACTATCTCTGGTCCTGCAATATAAGTGATTTGATGCTTTTCATTGTCAGATTGTGATTGGGGACCCAAGTAATCTTTATTAAAACGATACCAACAACTTAATGCACTGTGTCTATATTTGTCACATACTTGGCAAGTTGGCTTAGAACCATTTTGATTTTGCCTACCTCCTCTACCACGTGCTTTTCTCCCTCTGAAATTTTGATTTCCCGGCCACTTCCTTTTCTTTGTGAGTCATATCTGTTTCCAGAATTTTGAGTATTACCAAAAACAACATTTGTCGTGGAGTTGGCCAGCTTCAGTTTTGTGGTATTACATTGAGATGAATAGGGGTTTTCTCAAAAGCAACCAAAGTGGCATGGATTTCCTTCCAGGTAAGATCATCTTTCCCATTTAGTTGACATGTGATCGATAAGTATTATGCATCTAAACCGATAAGAATGTTAGAGATAAGACTAGAATCAGAAATGGGTTCACCTGCTAGAGATAAATTATAAGTTAGCTTCTTTTGAGCCAAATAGTCTGTCATTTTGGTGTTCCCTTTTGCGGGTATTTTGCAGGTTAGCTTTTAGTTGGTTGATACGAGCCTTATTGGCTGATCTGTATCTATTATCCAATGCCTTCCACACCTCTCTTGAAGTGTCGAGACTTACTACATCGCTTGCCCCAGTTTGCTCCATTGAACTGAACATCCAACCTAAGAGAGCATGGTCGGTTGTAGTCCATTCTTCAAATGCGGGATTGATAGTGTAAGTAATTGTTGCACCTTCTTTGATTGCAACAAATTCTGAAGGGATTGATTTTGTTCCAAGGACGAAACCTTCAAGCCTTTGGCCTTTAAGGACAGCTAAAACCATGCATTTCCACAAGAGCCACTTTAGTTCACAAAACTTATTTTACAAGTACACTGGTCCATTTAACAAATCTTTTACTTTAAGAGAAATTCTTTTAAGTCAACTTTTGTTTATTTTGAATTTAAAAAAAATGTTTAAAACTTGAAACAAATCTTTCTTTTTAAAACTTATCTTGATTTATCAAGGAAAATCTTTTTGTTTTAAAACACAAATCTTTCCTTTCCAAAAAACAAAAAGAAAACAAACTTGGATCGAATTTTTTTTAATTGATTTAGCACAAATATTTGCGTTATATTTAGATCTTTTTATTTGGAAATCTTTTTTTTTTGTTTTAAAATTCATTTATAAATAAAAAATAAAATCAATTATAGAGTTTATCAAATTCTTAATAAACTTGATTCTTCTAAACTTTCTAAAAGAAAGAAAAAAAATCTTTTTCAAAACGTTTTTTTTACTCACTTAAAGCATGTTGCAGGGAGGAGGTGCCCGAGTGCCCATGGATTTGGAAAAAAAACATGAAGAAGGCTGGAGCTATTGTGTCGTTCACGTCACCAGAGCCAAAGTTCGTGGGTGCCTCGCTGGATTTGCAAAGAAAAAAGAATGAAAGGCTGGGGAAAAGGAAGAGTGTGTGGTGTTGAGGTTGGTGATTTTATAAAGGAAACTGGAAGAAGAAAGAAAAAAAGAAGAAGAAGAATGGGGGAAGAGTGGAGGCTAGGGTTTATGGGTAGTGGTTTTCTTTAGACAAAAAAAAATTATTTGATCCCCCTACTCTATTATGCTCGTCCCCTTGCTCTTGTTCTGCTTGTTCAATCCTCTGCACTACAGGCTCTTAAATACAAAAAAGAATAATAGTACTGTGGTATGAGTCAAAAAGAAAAGGGAGAAAAGGGAAGGAGGAGAAGAAGGAAAGTGTGACACTGTAAGGTTTTTTACAAAGAAAAATTCAAAGCAAAGAGAATTATTTCTTAAAATCAAAATAAAATCCTAATTTGAATAATAATAATAATAATAAAATCAAATTCTTTTTTAAACAAAATCTATTTTAGAAGTTAATTTAATTAAAATTTTAGATTAAAACTTATGTTATTTTTAACCATCAGCATTTCGTAGCTGGGAAAGATTTCTTCGTTCTTCAAGCAAATCTAGGTTTAGGCATAAAGCGTCCAAATTCCGTTGTTCATCGAATTGCCTTTCAATTTGCTTTGAAGGTGACCCAATTTCAATCGGAATTACCGCTTCCAAACCAAATGCGAGAGCATATGACATCTGGTTGGTAAAACCTCTAGGTGTGGTTCGATAAGACCATAAGGCACTAGGGACTTCTTCTGCCCAACTCCCCTTCAATTCTTTTAATTTCATATCAACTCCGCATTTAAGGATCTTATTAATGGCTTCAACTTGCCCATTAACTTGTGGATGTGCAGGCAATAAAATGACATGTGTTAGCTTTACGAGCTTCAATCGCACCAAATATTTTTATGATGACAAACTTTATTTGCTGATAGTTTTAGTGTTTCAAAGTGTCCATAGCGTAGAACTTGGAAAGACAAATTCAACACATTTTGAATCACTCAAATAAGAGTTCAAACAGATAATTTATAGCCAAAACAAGTTGGGGAAGAAAAAGCACATGTGGCAGGTGACGTGGCATATAATAGTCAAATTATGCCACCATGGCAATGGTGTGACAGTAACGTGGCATCAACAATTTTCGTGACATGGTAGATGACGTGGATAGATCATGTGACGGCACGTGGCACTTTCAATCTCAACAAAACAAATTCCCACAATTCTTTCAATTCCACAATCTTCTCTCAATTTCACATAATTTCTCAATCTCCACCAATTTCTCCAAATCTCTATAATTCTCTTCATTCTTTTCTTTATCTCTACTTTTAATCTCCATCATCCATCCTTTGTTGTCCTAAATCCAATGACCGAATTTCATCTTCAAAACTCAATTTAAAGCCACCAAATTTCAACATTCTTCACTTCAATTATCAAAGCAAACATTCTTCTCTCTTCGAATTACTTTGCTATCAAACTTTCATTCTCTCCACACAAAAAGTTGCCAATATTTTTTTGTGAGAGATACATTAGTGTTTAGCTTTTCAGTTATTGCTTTAGTACCAAAATTTACAAATTCTTCTCAGTGAGGTATTTTCTTTGTATTGCTCATTTCACATTTTTGGATTTTGTATTAAGGTGTGGGTACAACTTGTGATAAGAAAACAATAGCCAATTGGATCTAAGAACCCTTATGGTTATGCAAACCCTTAGATCACAAATGCTAAAACCCCCAAACCGAGATGATGTCAACCCAAGGAAGAAGTAAGAACGGATTTACCTTGATTATCAATATCAAGAGTAGAGAAAACTTGTTTCTAAACTCAAGATTCCAACCACTTCACAAGATAGCTTGATCAAGGCTACTTGAATGATTCTAACATGCAAATCTAACACTCAAGAATTGCAAAGAAAAACAAGCTCTAGGCTTTTGAAGCTAAATAGCAACTTTCATTCAACATCAAAAATATGTCTTCCAAATGAAACAAACTAGGCTATTTATAGCCTCCAAAACAACCCTAAAAGTAACCTAAAGGCATTTGAAAGGTTGTAACTCCCAATTACATGATGGCCATAACATCCACTAGCTAAAATGTAACTTAAAACA
>NW_019104557.1:827975-855608 GCF_001995035.1 Momordica charantia | reverse complement strand
GATGCACTTAAGTTCATTTAATGCAACTTGAGTTCCTTGAATTGAACTTGGCTTTATTGAATGCAACTTGAGTTAAACTCCACTTCAACTTTAGCTCCTTTAAATGAACTTAGAGTTCATTTAATGCAACGCCTCCCTTAAGCTCTACTTGGAAGATATTCACTTGAAAAGTTCCATCTCTCTCTTGATCATCCCTAGCCGAGCTCACCAAGTATTGAACATGAGAAAGTAAAGCTTGTTGTAGCTTCGTGGCTTTTGATATCGTTATGGGTCCTTGAGGCATGACAATGGTGCTTCCTTGGTTCACATCACCTTGGGTTGTGAGAAAACACAATGTTGGGTGTGTTGCCCTAAACTCGTAGTTTGTGTTTATGTAAAAACAGATGTATATTCAATAAAGTTTTATTGAATAAATTTGTTGTTGAATTCATTGCATTATCCAAAATCCAATAAACTAAACATCCAAGGTTATTTTAGTGTAACCGGGACAGTATATGTACTGGGTATATATTTGATATACTGGGTATATAATTGATATACCCCTCATATACGAGGTATATGTTTGATATACCCCTAATATACAAGTGGATAATGTCCCGTGAATAACCTATAGGGTCTATAGTATATGGATAAGGTTGGGTACCTTATCCTGGCAACAGTATGGATACGGCCCACTCTGTAAAGGTTACAGACGACTCGATCCAAGTCGTTCGTGTGGAGACATGCGAGTGGGGGTATCCTACACAATGAGTTTGTATAAGACCGGATCACGAAATAGCCAATCTTTAGATGTAACACCGTTAACTAATAGATTGTTGTTTCTTAGGATGACCAGGCAACTCATTCTCAATCCTAATGAGTTATGGACTCCTGCCCATGAGGGATCGTCCTTTGATCTGTATGGGTGAGAGTGGTTCGGGTCGCCGACTCAACATTCCTACCATTTTGGGGACGAAACCGAGTGGGGAGCTGAGAACATAACTTCACGAGATGGAATTCATTCCTCCCCGACTTTAGGAGAGTAGATGAGTGTTCTCTTAAATGTTGACTCCGGGACTTGAACAAGGGGCCCCACCCTCTCATTGGCACGAGAGGGACTTCTAGTTATTGGTCGGACCATAACCGGGTTGTTCATTAGAGGAACAGTGGTATTTAAGGAGTAAGATGTAACTCAGGGGTAAAACGGTAATTTGACCCAACTTGAGTTACGAGCACTCGTGAAGGATTGACTTGTCATTTATGGTCGTATATCCGTGGACACGAAAACATTCTGCCGTGAGAAGAGTGCAACTGCGGGTCTTTAGTGGAGTGACCCGTAGTTAACGAATGTTGATTAACTCGGTAAATGAGTTTGACCGATTAATCTTGTATTGTTGGAGCTTCTGATCTGTAGGTCCATTAGGTCCCCTTGCTAGCTCAAAACGGGTAAAACGAGGATCAAATTTTTGGAAGAATTTGAACTGTTCAAATTACTTAAGGGATTATATGTATATTGATACATTATAATATATAGTTAATTCTGAATTCAAACTATATATTATAAGAGAAATTGTGTGTGTGCGTGTGTGTGCGTGTGTGCGTGCGTGTGCGTGTGTGTGTGTGTGTGTGAACTTAAATTTTGTTTTCCCAAAAATCATCAATGAAGATTCGCTTCCGCTCCGGGATTCACATCCCTTCACACAATTGGTTAAATCCTGAACCAGTAGAAAGGATCGGGGGTTTCTCTTTAGTATAGGACAAAAAAGAGGGTCGAATGGTTTGGTTCTCACCCGTAAGAGAGCTGGCACAATAAAATACCAAAGAAAGAGTCTTGGGGAGTGGAGTAGGGATTTCCGAATCACTATAAAAATTTATGGTTTCAACTGTCTCTCTACTCTTTAATTTATGTATTTAAATTTCATTAGATTTTTTGTTATTCTTAAAATTATTCTTTTAAAATCTACAAATTCGTAAGCAACTCTATTCACCACTCTCTAGTGTTGCCAATCCTAGAATTGGTATCAGAGCAGGTAGCTCATTTTTTTTAAAGGTTTTATTCTTGAAAATTTCATCTTTTTCTAAAACTGTTTTTTTAATCTTTTTTAAATCTGAATTTTTTTTTATTTTAGAAGAAAGTGTTAGAAAATTTAGTTTTTGCATCGGTTTACTAAAAAATAATATTTCCTTGGAAGTTGTCTTTTGAAAGCTACTTTTTCTTCACTTTTTAATTTTGAAAATTATTTATTTTTTAAGAAAAGTTCGTAAATTTGTTTTCCTTGAAGGTTACTTTATTGAAAAAATATATATTCTTTCAGAGTCGAATATTGAAAATTAGCTTGTCATTAAAATTCAAGTTTTGAAAATGCAATGGATATGACTTTAACACAAGCTTCGACCTTGACTTGGATCGGGTTCGATTTAACCGAAAGAGAGAATACAATGGACCTCACTTTAACACAGGCTTCGACCACGACTTGGATCGAGTTCCATTTAACCGGAAGATAAAATGCAACAAACATGGCTTTAACATTGAAGGGATCGAATCCCCAGTTGAAGCGGTTGAAAGCTTGTGATTCGACTCGGTTTAGAATTTATACGTTACCGATTTTCAAAAACAAAACAATTCTATTAAATTTGAGGTTAAGCCTCACGGGAGGAAGAGAACTTACATTTGAAGACCGTTGGGAATTCTTATTCCTCGAACCCGAATTTTGATTTGGCACAAACAAACGTTCCCAAGTGCACGATTGAACACCACCACCACGTTACCTTTCTATGTCTCAAGAATTAAGAACCGGATTGTGGGATCCTACTTGGAAAAGAAAACGTACAGGGAAAATGCTTGAGATTGTAAGAGAGATATGTTCTACAGGAAAAATTGAAATTGAACAACCAAAACACAGGAAAATTCCCCGTGTTTTAAAACAAATGAGGGAAGAGAGAGAGTGAGAGAGTCTATCTCACTCACCTCACTGCTTCCCAGCAAAAATGCTGGGAAGTGGTGAGTTGTTTAGTTAATTATGTTAATTAACATATTTAACAATTTACTTAATTATAATTAATTAAATAATTGATTAAACTAAAACTATTTTAATTTAATGAATTATATTTAATTAATAATTAATTTAATCTAATTTTATTAATTAATTAAGTCTTATTTAATTAACTAATTAAATCTTAATTAATTAATTAATTAATTAATTAAACATAATTTAATTAAATTAATTAATATTTGAACCATATTCAAATATACATATCCCTCAAAACCTATAATATTTAATATGAATCTGATTCACATTAAATTTTTAACCCAGGGTTTTAATATGAATCCAATTCATATTATTCTCTCATAATACACAGTGGATCGTATCCATAGTGTTGCCAGGATAAGGTACTTAGCCTTATCCCTATATCATAGATCCTTTAGGTTATTCCGAGGACATTATCCACTTGTATATCAAGGGTTTATCAAATATATACCCAGCGGTTACATGACAATAACCTTGGATGTTTAGTTTATTGGATTTAGACAATACAATGTTATGAATTCAACAACAATTTGATTGAATATAAATTTTTTTTACATAAATACAAATTACGAATTAGGGCAACACAGCCAACAAACACATGCTTCAACTTTAACTTGGATCGGGTTCAATTTAACCGAAAGATAAAACGCAATGGACCTGGCTTTAACATAGGCTTCGACCTCGATCTTGGATTGGTTCAATTTAACCAAAAGAGATAATGTAATGGACCTGGCTTTAACACAAGGTTCAACCTCTATCTCGGATCAGACTCAATTAACCAAAAGAGAGAATGTAATAGATCTGGCTTTAACACAGGCTTCGACCTCGACTTGGATCGAGTTCGATTTATCGGAAAGATAAAATGTAATGGACCTGACTTTAACACAAGCTTCGACCTCGACTTGGATCGGGTTCGATTTAATCGAAAAAAATGCAACATGCCTGGCTTTAACACAGGCTTCGATCTTGACTTGGATCAGGTTCGATTTAACCGAAAGATAAAATGCAATGGACCTGGCTTTAACACAGGCTTCGACCTCGATCTTGGATTGGTTCAATTTAACCAAAAGAGATAATGTAATGGACCTGGCTTTAACACAAGGTTCAACCTCTATCTCGGATCAGACTCAATTAACCAAAAGAGAGAATGTAATAGATCTGGCTTTAACACAGGCTTCGACCTCGACTTGGATCGAGTTCGATTTATCGGAAAGATAAAATGTAATGGACCTGACTTTAACACAAGCTTCGACCTCGACTTGGATCGGGTTCGATTTAATCGAAAAAAATGCAACATGCCTGGCTTTAACACAGGCTTCGATCTCGACTTGGATCAGGTTCGATTTAACCGAAAAATAAAATGCAATAGACCTGGCTTTAATACAGACTTCAACCTTGACTTGGATCGAGTTCAATCTAACTGAAGATAAAATGCAACGGATCTGGCTTTAACGCAGGCTTCAACCTCGACTTGGATCGGGTTCGATTTAACCGACAAGATAAAAATGCAATAGACCTGGCTTTAACGCAGGCTTCGACCACGACTTCTATCGGGTTTGATTCAACCAAAAGAGAAAATGCACCAGACGTGGCTTTAACATAGGCTTTAACCTCGATTTGGATCAGGTTCAATTTAACCGAAGATAAATGTTTGATTACAAAAATGACCAAGCTTGCGAACTCGGCTCGGACGGGATGATAACCTTGAAGATGAGTTGAAACGTGCTAAGCAGGAGACCTACAAAAGAAAATACTTCGACACTCAAGTCAGGAAGAATCAGAGTTGTATTCGAGAGAAAATACAGTGTTCGCGTACCTGGGATAGAGGCAAATTGTTTTTATATATAGGCAAGGTCTCCGACAGGATCCCGACAAGGCCTCAATGGCTCTTTAAGTTAAATGTGAATCACGACGTGCTGTCACGGAGTTTGTCGGAATATGTGGCTTAGCAAGACATATCTAGGTCGATTAAAACAAAGAACGGGAATGAGACTAAATGATATCTTGGTCGGCTTGGCCATAACGGGCATCGGCTCGGTAGAAATCGAAATTCTAAGCTCATAAAACTTTATTTCTCAGACTTAAAGCCACGCGTGTTTTTCTCTTCCAATAAGAATGTGGCACATGTGAGATAGAAAACCACCTCCAACAGATTAAAATGCAATTTCACAAAAAAAAAAACTGAAGTTATTTGATTTATTAGGAAGTTCTTGACCTAAGTGCAAGGTTTAGAATTCCTCCTAAACTTGCCTAAATGCATGAGATGTGCACTTGACGTATGACGATAAGACTAACGAAAACCACGTGTTCATGCAAATGTGAACTTCCAATAGTAGTATGTAGTACTTATCGTAAATGATGTTTATAAGAATGATGGGTGAATCTACAAATGTGCACCGATGCACCACCCCAATGTCATGAATGACAAATGATACTCCCTTTTATTTTCCATTTATTTTTGTCACCTGACAATGTGTGACAGCATATGATATGTTTTTTATTTAGCTTAACCAACTAATTTGACCCTTAATACATGATGCAATAATGTATATGCCTACTGAAAGCTACATGATTGCAATATATATGCATGATACTCATTTTTGTTTCAGCTCACATAATGGAATGTGACTATGAATGCACAATGATATTTATGCGTGATATCCATATTTCCTTTGGCACAACTAATGAATGTAACTTCGAATACATAGCGCATATGCTAGCTCTAGGTGAATGCATGATAGTCATATTTTCAATATTTAATCGTGATATAAAAACGGTTATTTTTTTTTTAAGAATATATATGCAAGTGATGTGAATGCATGATTTGTGAAAATATGGTTGAGAGAACAAAAAGTTTTTCAATATTTGGTAAAGATATTGTCCTTTGTCTACTCTTATCCTTCTTATTAGCAAATATTTAGCAAAGAAAAAACAATAATGTCGACATTGGAGGAAGCTTGTCAACTTTTTTATTTTGTTTTAGTGAATGTCTTTACTTGATAAGAGGTATACACATCAAGGTAATTTCTGAACCATGTCAAGTTTGGTGGGGGTTTGTTTTTTAGATGTATCTCATGTGCCAGTTTAGAGAATAATCAAAGGTAACTCATAGCATTGTACATCTTGATTGATTAAACTACTTCATAACCTCAGCCTTGTAATTGACAAAAATGTTAAATACAAGAAAATGGATATTGCTTTATGAACAACCGAGGATGAAAATCGTGATTTTCGATCAAGCTTAGCAATGAGAAAAGTTAGCAAACTTCCTTTTTAAAGAAAAGGAAAATAAGAGTTCATGGATCTTTTGACAAATCTCTTGAACAATAAGAGACTGAAATATATTTTTTAAAACTTTGGTGAGAGATTAGAGTATGATCAAATAAATAGAAGAGTAGAATGATCCAATTTTTTCGGATAGATAACCTTGAGAAATGGTTGCGTAAGTCTCCTAAGAGTTCATCTCATGTACTTCACTCCTTATTTGAGCTTAGCTGGAGACATTTGATAAAATCATCTTTCTAGCCACATGTTATTCTTCATAGAAATGTTGTTGTGGTCCACTTTGAATTTAAGGACTGTCTTTTTAGCCTTAGCTTCGATGTGCAGTTGATGCAGTCCACTTTTGAATACAAATTACCTCTCTTTTTCTCAAAGTGTAGCTCTTTACGGATGTTGTAGAGTACATTCTGTGAATGTTTGAGCACTTCTCAAAATTGAAAGATTTTGTGCAAACACAATTGTAGCAATCTCAGTCTGACTTTGTCTCAAAGCTTTGTATAATGCAGTTACAATTTTGCCCTGACATAGCATTACTCGACTTTGCCCCACTTTGAAAATTTGTAAAGAGGATCTTGAAGCCTTTGAAACTGCTAATGTTGATATATGTTGATTGCCCCAGTCATTGAACTTAAGAATTTTCATGGCCTTAGACATTTCATTTTTTTTATTTTTTATCTTTCTTCTTTTTTCTTTTTTCTCCTTTTTTTCTCTTTTTTTTCTTATATATATATATATATATATATATAATATTTTCTTTGTCAGACGTACTTTTTTTATAAATAAAGTAGGGTGCAATCACATATACAAAAACGTTTATCATACATAAGTTAACTTTTGCAACTCTAACCGTTGATCTAAAATATTCCCTTGCAAATGCTTCAGTACTATGACACAATTATTCTCAAGCAAAACTCATCAAAGAAGATGCATATCTTGAGACTATTTCTTAGGTCACTAACTTCCCAATTCTCAAAATTACTATCCTCAGTCTTGGAATCTCTTTTACTCAAAAGAAGAAAGTAGACGAAGGATTAAGCTTGAAGAACAAGATAAGATAGATTTGGAGCAAAAAAAAAATAGATATGAACAAAGGGAAGTCGAAGTAGGGAAATGTTTATATAATTACAAGTACAAATTCATGAAGCAGTAAATCATAAGAGCTAAACACTAGTTCATTACCTTCAAAGTTCTCTTGGTAAAATTAGGTGGATTGAGCCTTTTTTTTTTTGTAGTAAATGGTAAACTTTCAACATTTACCATATTTATCACATATTTGGTAGGCCAGCTCAAGGTAGGCTAGGCTAAAAGTTGGCTACGCTCGAGGTTTTACAGAGAATGAGCAGTTCTGGATTCTCACCTCAAAGGATATCCTTGCCCTAGTATGAAATTTGGTAGTTTGCTAGTTACCATGAATAGGAAGGCCAAGATATTTAAGTCCGGGATTTAACCCAACAACAAAATTTGGAGAAATATCTTTTAAATAGGAAGGTAAAATTGTTGAGGACAAGCTTTTGATCCCACTGATAGGATAAACTACCAAATGCCCCAATGATAGGATAAACTTCATGCAATTATGAGTAGGCTTTAAATGCATGTGAATGTAATGGTAAACTCTAATTCACCCTAAGGGGAGACATGAATATGCATGACATTTAATTCTAGAGTTAAGGTTTAACTCCTAAGTTTTGGATCGGAAATGAATGAATTTGAAAGTTTTTGTTGGGCCTACATAGGGATGTTTAAAATCCCTTTGAAAGACAACACTTCTAAATTTACTTAGAAGTAGGCTAGATATGCAACTCAAGAAGTAAAATAAATGGGATGTAGATGCATGTTGAAAACAAATAAATAATTCAACAAATGAAAGTAAATAAAAGGTAAATGATTTTTTTTTTACTTTTTTATTTTAAAAAGTGATTAATTTTAAAACCTTATGATTAAAACCCCAAATTGACAAAAACTCGCAAAAAATAGAATGAAAAAATTGATTTCATAACAATTTTGCTTGTTGTATAGTTGATTCCACAATAATGATTCCAAAAGCAATTGAACAACAATTTGGGTATCAAATTAAACACATAAGGACACCAAATTAAAAGATTGAAAAAAGTCAAATACTTAGAACCAAATATCATTAAACAAAGAAAAAAAAAGTTCTTGATGGAATATCAAAACAACCCTAATATGAAATAAATTTCAATATAATTTCTTAAGAATTAACAAGGAGAAATTTGATACCACTTGTTAGGAAAGATTAAAACCCAAAACTTAAAAGCATAGATCGGTTTTCCATGTCAATTCAAGAGAATTAAATATCAAGAAGTGGAAGCATACCTTAACTTGATCCATAATTGAAAGTAAGTTGGTGGGATTAAATTTTCCAAGTCCAGATACATCACCAATTGGCCTTTAATTTCCTAAAAGTCCCTTCTATATTGTAAGTAAGAATAAGAAAAAAATTCTCTCTGAAGGGATGAGAAAAAAAGTTGTGAAGTTTCGTTTGACATAGAGACCATAACCCCTTTATAACCGGCCAAAAACCACTAGTCTGTTACAATGGTTGATTAATTCTAATTTGGCCACTCGTCAAATTAGAAATTAACTAATGGTGTCTACACATTTCACCCATAGTCAATTTATAATTATTCATTCATACCAAGACTTACGCATAATTAAATCACGTCTCTTTGCATAATTAAAATAGTAAACACACATTAAATAATTACATTTGTGGCCATATTGTTAAAATTCCAACAATATTTAAGTGTGTGGCTTTTGTTCCCATAATAATTGAGGTCTGCCATATATGCTTGAGTATTATCAAGCTTTGTGGTCTCCATACAAAATTCTTCCAATTAAAGATGATGTGCAACATTATTTAAGAGTTTTAATTCCCTCATTATGGATAAGGTGCATGTGACGCCCAAGTAAAGAAGAGGTACATGAATAAACTGACACCACATCCGAATGAGATAGATCCTAAGATCATGTAAGGATGGTT
Source organism: Momordica charantia (assembly GCF_001995035.1). The sequence goes on along the minus strand of NW_019104557.1, from coordinate 846,317 downwards.
AAGAAAGGCTTAAAATAATTAATATTAAGTATCTAAGAAAAATACCAAAGGTGTGGAAGAGAAGTTTAAACTGTGTTATATGCTCTTTGGGGTTGCAAAATTGCAAGAATGTCAAGATAAATTAGACTTTGGGTAGGAGTTTAATGAACAAAGCCTACTTTTTTATCCTCAATTTGTTATGTAAGGTCATGCAGACTCTAATCCGAGGGAAACTTGAAGTTATTGTTCTTAGTCAATGATTGATATGGTAGTAGAGGAACAACATCTTCAATCGGAAAGAAACAAATCTTGAAGACCCCATAACAATAACACTATTCTATGCAAAGGCGATTCAAAATGCAAAGAAGAAGATGATAAATAAGGAAGATGAAAAGCACGTACAAGCAATCAATAGAATAATACCCTATAAGAATTTAATTTCCCGACTAATGAGTTCGTCGCCAAAACCCACAAATTCATCGCCAGAAGTATTACCCGACGAATTATATTCATCACAACGTTCGTTGTGAAAGACTTTTGGCGACGAAATGCAGATTTCATCGCCAAAATTATCCTTTGGCAATGAATAATGTTTCGTGCAAACGTAACATTGTGCGACGAAATATTTTTCGCCGCTAAAGGTGTGTTTTAGTTAGGGGTGTTCACGGTTCGATTCGGTCTGGTTTCAAAGCCAAACCGAAACCGAAACCGAATTTGAAAAAATGAAATAATATAAACCGCACCGAACCTAATGTATTATATGAACCGAATCGAATGTTCGATTTGGTTTGGTTCGGTTTTGCGGTTTCTGAGCTTTCTGACCTCATCCTTATGGGCCCGTCTTTTGGTTCTGATTGGACGATTTTTGGACAGAATTTGTGGTGGCGGTGATGGCGTCGGAGATGAAAAAGCTCCACTGAACGATTTTTGGGCAGAGGCGGTGGTGACGGCAAAGACGAAAATGTGTGATGGCGGCGACGGAGTAGGATACGGTTCGGTTATAGCAAAAAAGAAAGTGTTGAGCCTTGAAGAAGAGTTGAGTAAGAAGAAAAGTTGAGGAAAATGAAAAAGAAGTGAAAGGGAAGATAAGAAAATTAAAAACTGAAAGGATGGAAAGTAGTGGTGAAGAAGAAGAAGGGTCGATGAAGAAGAAGAAAATGGTTGAGTTTTGGGAAAAGGAGAAGGAAAAGAAAGACAACATTGAAAAGATAGAAAGTGGGAAACTTAAAAACTTAAAATAACAAAATAAAATAAAAAGGTAAAAGAAGGTAAAAGGTAAGTTTAGCATTTTCAATTTTAAATTTTGAAATTTAAAATATTTATTAATTATTATTTAGTCTTTAAATAAAAGGAAAAATATAAAAAATTTATGTCATTAACAACCTAGGTGTAGTAACCCAAGGCAAAAGTCAGTCTCAGCCATCCCATCTGCGTCAGCCGTCAGATAATTATTATTAATTTTTGAAAAGTGGTAAGTTATTATATATATATATATATATATATATATATATATATATATGCACGTGGTTCGGTTCGATTTTAGGAATTTAGATTTATTCTAAATCGAAACCGAACCGAATTATTCGGTTTAAAATTTTAACGCACCGAACCGAACTGAGCAACTCTGAAAACTGCTTTTCGGGTTGGTTTGGTTTAGTTTCGTCGGCTTTGTCATTTTGGTTGTGCATCCCTAGTTTTAGCAACAAAATTTAAGTCTTCTTTAGCGATGAATATCATTTCATCGCTAAAAGTGATCTTCGGAAACGAAATTCATCTCATCTCCATAGGTATCCTTTAGCATTTAATAACACTTCGTCGCTAAAGGTAAGATGCAATTTTTTAAAAAAATAGAAAATCTAGCTTATACGACCAATTCACGTTACAATAATCCTGTTATTTTCTGAATAAATATTCGTAAATTTGAATCAAACTGGACTCGAGATCATTATCATTATATTAAACAAAAATTGATTTTACAATCATCTGGTACAGAAAATCAAATACAAAGGTAAATTTTAACAATAACGTAAATCTAAACTACTTAATCCAAAAAGCTCCATCTTCTTTTATTTTCATGGAACCTTCTCAAATTTCTAAAGCTTCTCGAGAGAGATAAATCGAAAGAACCTGAAAAGCAAATGAAAAATAAATTATGTCACAAAGAATTATATACTTAGCTTAAAAATAACATTAGCTAAAAAGAGTTAACTTTCCATATTCCACCAAAAAAGTTAACTCAACTCATATTCCACAAAAAAAAAAAAATTTAGCGTAATCCATATTCGACAAATATAGTTAAAACAATTCATGTCCAACATAATCTAATTTGTACGATTAACTCTAAATGCTCAAAAACTACATTGAAAGCCAAAGAAAAATGTCTAACTCACTCCACATGGCATAAATTTACCAAAGTAAGCACTCAAAAGCAAAAACTTACTCGTAAGTACTCAAATTCAATTCACATCTCACACTCACCAATCAACTTCAAAGCCCCTCCCCTCCTGAACATCAACATATATGCGAAAACATTTTTTACTCACGTCCTAAATGGCTATCATAACTGCAAGATAATGAAATGAGTCACTATTATATCCATGGAAAAATAATAAATATGCATAAATTATTATCATAACTGACTACCTTAACTGCAGGATAGCCACATTTATCTTCCTTTAACACTAAGAAAGGTTATGTAAAGACTCTATATGGTCATACCTAGGGGTGTTGAAAAAACCTGACGAACCCAACGAACCTAATCCAACCCATGGGTCGGGTTGGATTAAACCTTGGATTGGGTTGGGTTGGAAAATTTCCAACCCGATCGAGTCGGGTCAGGTCTCGAGTTGGCTCTTAAAAAAGTCGGGTTGACCCGACCCGACCCAAAATACTACTTTTTATTTTTTTAATTTATATATATATAACAATTATTAATTAATACCTTTACTTTTTATGTTCAATCTCAGCCGTCCGTTGAGATTTAATCTCAACCATTCATTTATCATTTAGCGTTTTCTCATCTTTCTCCCCTAACTCATTTTGAATCTCTTCTCTAATCTCTTCCTCTCCTCCATTGTTATCCAACCAAACTCTCGCCTTCATTATTGTCCACCCAACCAAGCTCTCTCTTCCATTGTTTTCCATCCAACCTTATGCCCGCTGCACCATCACCGTCTACTGACCGTCGGCGCCCCATTTTTTAAGTAGGTAAGTTTCATATCTGATCTCATTACTTTATTCTAATCTTAGTTTTATTTATGTTTATGGGTTTTGATTTTAGATTTTGATTCATAGTTTAGTTTTTGTTTACTTTCATGAGTTAAATTATTTTATTAAGTTTCATATATTATTAATCTGTCATTGTCAACCAATATATTAGTATTTACATTAAGTAGGCATGTCAATTGACGTTAGGTTTGACTATTTTATTTGCGATTGGAGGATACTTGGAAGAACTTATACTGTTTTGTAAGTATAAATGAGTCATTTGGTAATGACTTTGTATTTGATGCTCCTCTGAATTCCTTTCTCTACTTGGGTGAATATTGAGGTTGTAAATGTCATTTCCACTCATCTTTACCTTTGTCAATCAACCATATCAAAATTTGAAAGGTCAAAAAGAAACATCAGGTCCTTGGTACTTTTGTTGAACTTACTATGTAGTCTTTTTAACTCTAATAATAATATGCAGTTATTCAAATTTTAATCCACTATTTTTAAGGAATAATGCAAGTTGGATGGAGGCTAAATAGTTACAAGTTTAAAGGACATTTGCATGATAAAATACTAAAATTTAGGGACTAAATACGATCACTATGATTAGAGGTGTTCAAAGAACCCGACAACCCGAAAACCCGACCCGAGATTATAAGTTTTTTTTTATTCATTTCATTAAATCTAAACCATTGATTTTAGGTTTCAATTCAATCATCTCCCTTTTGAATATTTCATTATCTCTCTTTTCTAACATTTTCAATTTCATCTTTATCTCCCCTATCTCTCTCTCTATAATAAGGTGTAAGTTTTTAATATTGTTGAATTAGGGCTTACATGTTGGTTTCAATTTAGATTTGGACTTTAGATAAACTTTAGATAATGTAAAATTTTAAAATTTGTATTAATTAGGACTTACATTGGTTTCAATTAGGATATTAATTTGTGCTTAAATTAAGATTTTGATTTTTCTATATTTTTTTTGGTCCATGTTATAAACAAAACAAAAGTAAATTAATTAATCAATTAAAAAAAAAAAGAACCCGACAACCCAACTCGTCCCAACCCGAATTTATTGGGTTGGGTTGGGTTGGCCATCGTTTTACAACCCGATGGTTCCCACAAATTTCCAACCCGAAAATTCGGGTTGGTTCCAAAAATACCCCCAACCCGACCCAACCCAACCCGTGAATACCTCTAACTGTGATCCCGTTTTAGTTGGGTTTCTGTTTTTTATAAAGTTAGATTTTGATTCTGAGTTAGGTTTCTGTTTTTTTTTTCTTTTGCTTTATATTTCTATGAATGATTTTTTTTAACTATTTCATTATATATATTGAAAACAGATTCGTCCGTGTAATAGATTCATCCGTCGCTGGTGAAGGAGGTTGTCTCCGGTGAGTTAATCAGTAGCTATTAACCATATTGTTAATTATTTCAAATTGAATCATAGCTATGAAGTAAAAATTAATAAATGTTAATTTTGTTTCTAGCTTACATTTTTATGCATAGACTATGAAGTATGATGAATAGAATATATTTATGAAGTATGATTGAGTTGATTATTATTATTATTATTATTTTGTTATTGGTATTTATGTATTGTGGCTGTGAATTTGTGATTTAATGTATAAAGTTGTATTTTATTGATTGAGTTGTAAGCCCTAACTACAACGCAATGTGAGTAGTAATTTTTATTTAATTACTTTTTGTAGATGGAATGTAGTAGTGCAAATGGAGGTAATGATGAAAGCTCTTCCCCTATTATTTATATTATTTCTAAGACTAGATTTAAATCGCCATTACCTACCAAATCTAAGAAGAGACCCAGTAAATCTTCGGTGTAGGATCATTTTACAAAAACGGAGATGGTAGATAGTGATACAAGATCTAGATGCAAGTGTAATTATTGTGATAAAGATTATGCTTGTAACACTACATCTTGTGGAACTAGCACTTTATGGAAGCACTTAAAAAATCAGTGTAAAAAGTATCCATATAGGGAGGAAGAAAAATGACAAACTACTTTCACTTTCCAACCTGTTAAAGGTGGAAAAACTGGAAGTAATTTTGTGTCTACATTTTTTAGTCAACAAGCATCTAGAACGTCATGTGTTAAGATGCTAATTCTATATGAGTTACCATTCAGATTTGTAGAGAACAAGGGATTCATATTATTTTGCAGTGTTTCATGTCCTAAGTTTGACCCTACATCGAGAATAACCGTTGCTAGAGATGTGTATCGACTCTATCTTGAAGAGAAAAAACAATTAAAATCTCTTTTAGTAAAAACTTCTCAAAGAGTTTGTCTTAGAACTGACACATGGACTTCACTGCAAAATTTTAACTACATGGTACTCACGACACACTTTATTGATTCAAAATGGAACTTGCAAAAAAGAATTTTAAACTTCTGTCAAATTAAAAAGCATAAGGGAGAGACTATTGGCAAGGTTATTGAAGGTTGTTTATTGGAATGGAGGATTGATAAAATGTCCACTATCACGGTTGATAATGCAAGTTCTAATGATGTGGTCATTTCTTATATTAAGATTAAGAAGAGACTCACAAGTTGGAAAACTATTATCTTAGATGGAGAATTATTACACATGAGCTGTTGTGCTCGTATCATAAACTTGATTGTAAATGATGGCCTGAAAGATATGCATAACTCATTTGTAGTGTTCGTAATGCAGTAAGATATGTTATACCATCTCCCAAGAAATTGTCAAGATTTAAAGATTGTGTAGAAAAGGAAAAAATCGAGTGTAAAGCTCTTGTTTGTTTAGACGTGGCAACCTGATGGAATTCTACTTATTTGATGCTTGAATATGCTTTGAAATTTTATAAAGCTTTTGAAATATTAGAGGAAGAGGAGTTAAATTATTCTAATTACTTCAAAGCAGATGAATAGGGAAACAAAAAATTGGGGACACCAACTTCTGATGATTGGAAAAATGTGGATGTGTTTGTAAAGTTTTTTAAGGTGTTTTATGAAGTCACTACAAAGATAAGTAGTTCTGTATTTGTGACTTCTAATCCTTACTTTCATGAACTTCATGATATTCAAGAGCTTTTATTGACTTGAAGCTTAAATGAAGGTTCTATTTTATATTCAATGGCTTTAGGTATGAAGAAATACTTTGACAAGTATTGGGGTTCAATTGAGAAAATAAGTAAGTTGATATTTATTGTTGTGGTGCTTGACCCTCATTACAAATTGGATTATGTAGGATTTTATTTTTCGAAATTCAATGAGGATGCTATAGCTAAAGAGATGTTTGATAGTATCAAGACTTTTTTGGTTCGTATGCATGATTTCTACAAATCACATGACAATACTCTTAGTCTTGATACCGAAAGTTGTAGTACTGAGTCTTCCCAATCAAGTGATACCATGGATATAGAAATGGATGGAAATGTTCAAGCGAGTAGTCTTGTAATATCAAGATACAAGAAGAGAAGAGAATAGAAGAGTTCTTTGAAATTGAAGAATGATGTGGATCGATATTTAAGTGACCCTAGTGAGGAACTTAATGATACTTTTGATGTTTTAGCTTGGTGGAAACTTCATGGCTATAAATATCGAGTTTTATTAAAAATTGCCCAAGATGTTTTGGCAGTTCCAGTGTCTACGGTTGCTTCTGAATCAACATTTAGTACAGGGGGGATTCTTGATTCTTTTAGAAGTTCTTTAACTCCTGAAACAGTAGAGACTTTGATATGCACACAAAATTGGATTCGTGGCAAATCAGTGTTATTTAGATCTTCCTTTACAACTCAAAGAATTGGAGACTCGTGATAACATTAAGACATGTAACTTATTTATTGTCGAATTGTCCTTGATTATTTTCTATATATTCTTAACATTTTATACTTTCTCTCTTTTGATCTCTTTTCTTTTTTTCAGAGAGTTTTCACTCCTCTACTAACACCATGCATAAATAAATCTCATTAGATCCTTATGATTTCGATGGTAAGTAAAATAATTAAATATTATTTTAATGACAAATGATTCTCTTTATTCTTGATCTTTTCAAAACTAATTGTTGTTATTGTATTTGAATTTTCAATACTAACATATGGAGTCAATGATCAAGATCTTTTAGCTTGTTTCTCATGATGTCAATTGTTGCTTGTAATAGAGATTTAAGAATTTAATTTTTTTTATTTGTTTGGACATTAGATAAACTTTGGATGACTACTATTGTAACGTGTAAACTTTTAATATTTGTATTGAATTAGGACTTCCATGTTGGTTTGAATTAAGATTTGAAATTGTGCTTAAATTAATATTTTGATTTTTCTATACTTTTTTCTGTCCAGGTTATAAACAAAATTAAATAAATAAAAAAAAACCTCCAGCAACCCAACCCGAAATTTTTGGGTTGGGTTGGTCATCAATTTTGAACTCGTTGGTTCACACATATGGTCAACCCGAAAAATCGGGTTGGTCCCAAAAACACCCCTAACTCAACCTAACTCAACCTAACTCAACCCGTGAACACCCTTAGTCATATCTATTTTGATGATCTGGCTCCACCAGAATGAGTTATGAATTATTGTATACCTGTCACCTCGAAGTCTTTTTAGGCCAGACGCTCCTTTAACTTTTCTAACCCTATATTTTTTTATGAGAGACGATCCTCAAATTGTTCTCTTAAACTAAATATTTCTTCAGACAACTCTTATTCCCGTTGTGACGAAGAAGCTACACTCGATGTAGAACTTTGAGATAATGTCTTGGATGAGCTATTTTGGAAACTTATTTTCACATATGTCCAATGTTTATAAATTTTACAGTTTTAGATTTCTAGATTTAAAATTTTTCCAAATGTCAAATTTGCCCTTATTTATGACATTTATATTTATTATAATTAGTCTTTTATTTAAATGCAAAAGATTAATATTCCAAATTTGATTTTGTAAACATTAAATTATTGTGGCACATAAATCAATCATTTTCATAATTCCCTAATTTACTCCTTAATATATTCTACTAAAGAATGAAATTTATTACAAAATATTCAATTATTCTGATAATCCCCAAATTTACTTCTTAATATATTCTGCTAAATAATGAAATTTATTACAAAATATTTTTTTCATTTCATTACAATTTTTTGCCAAATTTCAATACTATAGTCATATAACATATATATATATATATATATATATATATATATAGATATAAACTATATCCGACTATCTTTTCATTTATATAGAAATATAAACAATATTCGATTATAAACTTAAGCAACATACACTTAACAATGGTGATATAAACTATAGTCATTATAACACACACTTATATTGAGATATAACCTATATCTGGCTATAAAGTATATACGACTATATCCCTCTACAATTAACAAACAAAGCAAATAACCTACAAACCTTCCGGTTGGTGATTAGATAATGGTCGAGATAAACGGAGGGCTTGAATGGTCGACGAGCGGCCGACGACAAAAAGGAAACCTCGGGATGAACGGACGGAAACAATGGACAGGCAACCGGAGCAAAGGAAAAGCTAGACGGATTGTTCCGACGACGAAGAAGAATAGAGATGGCGGCTGGAGACGAAGGAATGCAGACGGCGGCCGGAGATGAAGGAATGGATGAAAACAAAACGACAGAGGAAGAAGAAAAGTCGGAGGAATGAGGTTTTCGAATTTTTTCAATAAAGGATAATTTTGGGGATTTGGTATTTTTTATTTTTGGAAAGTCTAATTAAGCAAAATTTAAGTGATTTAAAATGTAACCAATTTTAGATTTTAAAAATTAATTAACATTGAGCTGTAGATACAAAAGGATATATTAATAAATTGGGTGATGGATACCATCTTAAATGGGGTTGTTTCATGACAAAAGTGTAAATTTTATACATTCAATCCTTTTATGTAATTATAGTCTCTAAATAGCCTATCAATGTGCTAATCCCTAGAACTTTTATGAGATTTAGGTTTTGGGCCCCAATCAGAATTTTTAACGTAGCCTGATCGAGACCCAAGAACTGTTTCCATTACTTCTGGGCCTGACATTGGTTGCCAACCTTCTTCAATAGATTCTTATATGAGACGTATCATGTTTAAATATTAAAAAAAAGCAACAAAATGTTCACACATGCAATATGTAACGTAATTTGAAGTTAATTATTACAAGAGTAGTAAACTTACATAGCTTGTCTCGGCACCTTCGACCCAATCTTTAACATTAGAGTATCTAGTCTCCCTGAACAAATCGATTTCATCAAAATGTTCACCTCGTTCTTACTCTTTCTGCACTTGAAAACATATAATTATTGATAATATTAAATAATGAGGTATACGAAAGAAAACGAATATTATTGCACTACACCTTCTCCTTGGCGATAATAGCAAACGCTTTCGAACCAGTACGATGATTGAATGGGAGCTTTACCCTATTGTGTTTGTTGGTCTCAAATTTTTGTCAACAAAAGAAAACTATGTCAAAATATCGAATATTAAGCATAGAAAATAAGTATAAGTTATATTCGTAAAGTATCTCCCACTCATCTTTCTCTCATCTATTGCATAGCATGTTCTAATCTTTTGGTATTGCCAACAATCATTTAGGTGGTTTGTTGCAAGTAATCACAGGTGTGAGATAACTTCTGTAGTATTTGTACAATTTTGGCCTATACTCCTTGTACGTTGTTTGCATCACATGATGAATGAAGTTCACCATGACTTCAACTTATTCGTCGAATATGCATGAAATGATCTTATAAAAAAACATCAAATCAAGTGGTGTTATTACTGTTACATCATACAAAATAATAAAAGATATAGTAATACGAGTTTTACTTTAACATAGGTTATAACCAGCCTCTTGTCACTTTCTTCGACCTCACTCCAAACTCTAGTCTTCAGTTTAACTTGTTCGTGTGTATGTGCCCGATCGTGATAGAAAATGCGGTGGCCAGGTTGCAAGTTTGTTTATTTACTATGTTGTCACATTTGATAGTTACCTTACCACTTTTACAGACATGAGTTTCTAGATTTGTCAATCGGGTGTATCCTCGCACTACCATTCTATTTTAATGTTGTTAAAAAATAAACTAGTTAGTTGAATATTAATAATTTATTTATTTTACACATATTTAAATTAACGTACTTGGAGGAAAAATGAGGAATAGGCGGGTCTGTTAAAGGATCACCCTATATGTGTACTCGTTCTAACTAATCTATTTGGTCTAGACGTGACATTTTCCTACAAACTTAGACAAACCACCAATAGTATTACATATTAATGAAATAAATACTCAACATAAATCAATTTAATGGGTAAATTATCTAACGTATATTTAAATTGATATACTTGGAGGAATTTGTATTCACTATCGTAGTCATCATCGACATCAACTATATTTATTATTAGTTGACGCATCCACATCGCCTGATTCATCGTTTATAAATTCATACACATTGCTCATATCTATGCTTTATTATTGGACTGTTGTTGGATTACTCGCCCCAAAGATTGTGCAGTTAGCCAGAACACTTTCAAAATCTCCACAATTTTTATTAATGTGCAATAGTATCGTCGTTGTGTTCATCTCTGTTGAATCTCATTTTAATTCCAATCACATACAAGGAGCATAAAGTCAACTATTCATTCATGACAAATGATTTGGCTATTGAACTTCGGGACGAGCTCTGTTCTTCTTTTGTGCATATTAGTTTAACGTCGTAGACTTCTCTCAATAGGATACATCCAACTGTAACGGATTGGTCCCACAACTTTTGCTTCATATGACAAGTGAACTATTAGATCAGATAATGCAGGTGGTAATATTCTATCCAACGTACAAAGTATGACTATAATGTCTTATTGCAGTCGAACCAAATCACTAATGCAAATTATCTTTGCACATAAATCACGAAATAAGTTATATAGCTCAACTATAGTCATACCCACAAACTTTGGTATGTAAGCTTGAAAAGCAATGGAATGAGTTGTTGTAACAAAACATGACAGTCGTGAATTTTTAACCCCCATAGTTTTCCATCATCTATGCTCACATATCTCGATATGTTTGACACAAATCCATCTGAATACTTAGATGATTTTAAAAACTTGCAAAACTTCACCCTCTTAGCAGCAGTCATTGTATACGTAGAGCATATGTGGTTTTACGACGTTATTCCCCTTTTTCTATAATTGTAAGTCTATCTGAATCTTTAAATCTTCTAAATCCAAACGAGCATTGATCGTGTATTTTGTTTTTCCCTTAATACTTAACAAAGTTTCTACTAGATTGTCACATAAGTTATTTTCGATGTGCATCACATCTAACTTATGTCTTAACGTAAGTTTCAACCAATAGGGAAGTTCAAAGAATATACTTTTTTGTCAAATTTAGATCTCGCATTCTTTTCTTAGTTTGTTTGGAGTCTTACCAAACGTAGGAAAACTCAATGTATTTACTTGTTGAAGAATCGCATCTCCATCCATTACCACCGATGAAGGTCATTGTTCTAACTTTCCGTCATGCAATCTACTCCCATGCCAACTATGATTTTCTAGAAAATAACGTTGATATCACATGAAACAAATTTTGTTCCTTATCTGAAAAGATGAAGTATCTTATTTACAAATGGGACATGTTTGATATCCCTTGGTACTCCATCTAGACAAGTCATCGTATGCAGGAAAATCTTTAATAGTCCATAAAAGAGCTACGTGTAGTTGAAAGTACTCATCACTTGCACGATTATAGGTGTGAACCTAGTAAGGCATAACTCTATCAACTCTTCAATCAATGGCTGTAAGTAAACGTCGATTTCTGTTCCAGGAAACCTTGGCCCAAGAATAAGCAATGACAATAACAAATTTGTTTCTTTCATGCACTTCTAATAAGGCAAACTATATGGAACAATTACAATTGGGCATATGCTGCACGAATTTTTCATATTCCCAAATGGATTAAACCCATCTGAAGCAAGTGTTAATGAACATTTGTGGGTCTAAAGCAAATTGAGAAAATGTGCTATCTAAATACTTCCACCCCAAAGCGTAATCTGGATGTCATAATACACCATTTGTCTCAACTTGTTTATCTTTATGCCACCTTATTTTCGAAGCAAAATGTTTTGATAGAAAAAATCATTTTAATCTTGGTATCAAAGAAAAATGTTGTAAAGCTTTTTGGGGACTTGTGAATATTTCCCATTGATTTTTTTTGTAATGAGACTCACCAGATACTGGACAATTTTGGTATTCAGAATATTTTTTCCAAAATAATATTTAGTCATACTTGCAAGCATGTATGGACTCACACGAAAGTCCTAAATCACTCAGTCTCCTCTTAGCCTCGTAGGATGTACTAGGTATAGATGCACTGGTCGGAAATACTTCCTTTAACAACTCAAGTAACATATCAAATGATTTATTACTCCAATTGTCAATAACCTTGATATGCATTAATTTTACTAAAAAATTCAATGATGAAAATTGTGTACAACCTGGGTACAATTGATCACATGCTTCATCGAACAACTGTTCGAAAGTGTTAGAAGTGTCTCTTTCATGTTCGTTTAGGGGCTTCTCAAGACATAATTGTTCCCCTTCTACATTTTGTCTACGACTTCTACAACATGGTACTGTAAATCATTGAGAATACCAAATATCTCATCATCTTCATTATTCACAATATTGGATTCTCTATTTAATTCATTATACGAAGGAGTTTCATGTCTTGTATAACTACTTGAAGGGATTTTTCTTCTCCATGGTATATCCATTGAGTATATGAATGTGATATTTCATTTATAAACAAATGTCTGTCTAATCCATCAATTGAATGTTACATTGCATTCATACAATATCTACATGGACATCTTGTTTTCCCGTATTGTTGACGTGAAGTTTTGTCAGTTTTATGAACTGTTTTATTCCTACATACTTTGGTGAGAGATCTATCTCTAACCTTAATTTCATCCTTATTCATTCTCAATGATACTGTTCAAACAACCCCAAATTTAGTATAAATAGGCAATGTTGAATACTAAAATAATCAAACAAAAAATAGATTCATTCTATCATCAACATAAGGATATCTTAAAAATGGAAATATATCAAATTTGATTTCAATGTGAGATGAGGGTAGGGCTGGTCATTGTTGAGGATGGATGATGTAGTCAAAAGTAGGAGATTTTGAAGTATTATCAAGATCTTGTATAATATCCCTAAGATAAAGCCACTCAGAACTAAACTAAGAGATAACTCAACTCAAATCTCCTCTCTAAAAACTTTTTAGAGTCTAAACTAAAATTTGAAAATTAAATTTGCTTAGGTAACTATTAAACCAACATGCTCATGACCAAAATAGTACATACTTACAAAACCAATCACTTAAATCAAACAATCAACATCAGCACGCTCACAACCAAATTAACGAGTTCACAATCAAACTAGAACAACTCCCAACCAAAATAGTTCATACTTACAAAACCAATCAATTAAATCAAACAAACAACATTTTAGCCTGCTCACAACTAATTATTAACGAGTTCACAATCAAATCAACATGCTCCAAACCAAAATAGTTCATACTTATCAAAGCAATAAATTAAATTAAACAAGCAACATCAGTACGTTCATAACCAAAATAACGAGGTCACAATCAAACTAACTACAAATTAATTCACAACAGACCTTGAACACAAGTTACATCGAACATTGGGAGGAACTAGTATGATACTAACCACAGTAAGCTCAAATCCAAGCTTATAAATTGCAACCTAACACCAAATCATGAAAATAAACTATTTCCCTTTAAAATTATTATAAGCATAGACAAGAATAGCAATGAAAATTGAGTTATCAATTTACAAAGGTCAAGCTTATACATTCCTCCTCCCATCCTCTCCCTCCCTAGTTTGTTTTTTCTCAATTCTTTCAAAATTCATCTTTTACCCCTCCCTCCCTCTCTCCTCTCTAAAAACTATTTCTTTCGATGATAGTTGACAACTCGCACCGTTTAACCCTCCCATTCTAACCCTCCACCTCCTACTCCTCACTCCAACAAAATAAAATTTTTATTATAAACAATACTTTTTTACTAAAATTAATTTAATATTTAAATCTATTAACTATTAAATGGATTTTAAATAATTAGAATGATAAAATATATTAAAAAATTATTATTATTATTTAATAAATTAAAAATCTCGCTGCCCTTCATTTTCTACCTTATTCATTTATCTTTTCTTGCATTCATTTCAACTTCAACCTCAAAATTTCTCTTTTTTTCTTCAACTTCAAACTTCACATATTTAAAAATGAAAAACAAAAATAATTCACAAACTTCAAACTAAATATCAACTAAGATGCTATGGTTCTTTTTCCTTCATAATGTTTTGCAAACTCTACAAATAGGAAACTGGTGTCCAACCATGTGTGCACAATGAAAGACAAAATTAGAGATAGAGAAATTACCAAATGGAGAGGGCGACGACGACATAGCAAATCGGACGTAGGGGCTGTGGTTCGTGAGGGCGCATCAAATCGCTGCGGGGGGAGGGGGATTGGGATCTGAAATTTCGCAAGGCAGAATGGGTAAGAAGAAGGGCTGGATTTTTTTAAGGCAATCTTTGGCAACAAAATCAATTTTGTCGCCAAAATATTAAAACTCCGTCGCCAATTCCCCCTAAACGCTACGTCTTAGTTTTGTTGAAAATGTTGGTGGCCCGCTTTTCACGACGAAATAAATTTCGTCGCAATTTGCTACATCGTGAAAAGTCACTTATGGCGATGAAAATTTTGTCGCCATAAATAGTATTGTCGACGAATATTAATTCGTCGCTAGAAGGGGCTTTTCGCGACGAATTTGATCGCGAAAACTGGAAATTCTTGTAGTGACTCACACAAACATAAATGCCTATGAGACGAGAGAGGCTTAGCAAAAACAATATCAATCGGATCACCAGAACAGGAACTCCAATGCACTAGAGCAATAATGACAGTGTGGCAAAATGAAAGTTATATTTGTTTAGTACAAAATATAGGGGTGGAAATTCAAATTCACGATCTTCATCGAAAATAAGTGTCTTTATCAGTTGAGTTTCAAGCTGGTTCTAAATGAAAGTTATAGATGCAATTGTAACAACTCCAATAATTTAGGGCAATTTTTGCATTCATCTTCTTTTAATATATAAAAGGTTTAAATATTATTTGTGTCATTCCATTTTCATTTTCTAGTTATTTGGGTCCTTGTACTTTTTGCTTTCTTCCATTTTTGTACTTATACTTTCCTAATGTTTGTTTGAGCTATGTAATTTTAAAAATTGATTGTTTTGGTCCCTTCATTTTCTTGTTTATTTCATTTTTTACAATAATTCTTAACACATCATTACATTGAATAAATTTATTGAAATATAGCAATAACTTTGTATTTAAAAGGTTTCCATGTTGTATAGAATTTGTGTTAATTTCTCGCCAAAAAAGGGACAAAAGTAGTCACTTTGAAAATATAGAGACCAAAAAAGAAGTTTGAAAATACATAAACTAAAATGAACAATAGTTGAAAGTACAAGAGTTAAAAGAAACAAAAACTACAAGTTTTTTTTTAGTACAACATGTAGGGATGGAGAATCAAACTCACAACTTTTTGGTTGGAGACATATACCAATAACCATTGAGCTATGCTATGTTCGCTTTGGCATGAAAAGTACAAGTTTAGTCTATGAACTTTCAATTTTGTATCTAGTAAGTCATTGAACTTTGAAAAATGTCTAATAGGTCTCCAAACTTTCAATTTTGTGTCTAATATATCCTAGATCTATTTGAATTTTTTTTTTAAATAATGGATCTATTAGGGATTAAATTGAATTTTGTGTCTAAGACCCTCGATTTTAAATTTTGTATATAACATATTCATGAATTTTAGAAAATATTGAATAAGTCAATGACTTGTTAGACACAATTGATAGTTCAAGGACATATTACACACAAAATTGAAAGTGTAGATACCTATTAGATACTTTTTAATATTAAGGAAACACAAACTTGAAAATTTACGACCACGTATTGTTTCTTGTTTCTCATTTCTGGTTTACTCTTTTTCAATTAAAAAAAACATAATTACTTTTGTAACTATTTTTTGTTTCTTATTCATTATTTTTTAGTGAAAAAAGAAAATAGGAACATGTTTGACTATTTCTTATTTTTTATTTTCTATACATTTTATATGAAACTTAATTTTTCAAATTAAATATTCAAAAAAATTTATGTTATATTTTTTTATATTTATTTTGCATTTTATTAGTAAAAAACAATCCAACAATACTTTATATCTATGTTTTAAAAAACTAGAAATAAAAAAGTTGATTTTGTTGTTTTAAAAAAATCTTCACAATTTGGGAACGCTTCTAAAAATGAAAGATGAAAAACAGAAATAATTACTGGGCTCCATTTAAATAACTATTTTGTTTTCGTTTTTCTGTTTCAAAAAATTAAGCTTAAAAATCATTAATTTTACCTATGTGTTCATTTTGTTATATAATTTTTATAAATATCTTCAAAATCTAGGCCAAATTTTTTTTTTAAAAAAGCTTGGTGTTTGTTGAAGGAGAAATTTCGGCTAATTACTAAATGTCACGTCACAAAATTAAAATTACATTTAGACCAATGATAAATTACATGTGTCCTAGATTAATTTTAAAATCGACGAATCAAATTATGCCACGTGTCTCTTGGTTGTCCGATTAAATCAACCAATTGAACCAAATTATAAGGAGATTGGGCCCAAGTCCATGGCCCATACAAGACCCACCAAAACACTATAAACAGTGGGGTCACCTCTTATTTGAGACATTCGAAAAGATCCAGAAGCATTGGAGATTCAGAGCATTTGGAGCATTAGAGTCATCTACAACCATTATGCGAAGCATCCAGAACTAACGAAACTCGAAGAACGAAAGGTCCGAATTTCGTGAAGCAAGCCGAAGACTTCATCAAGCCACAAACTTCACCAAACATCAAGCTTCACAGTCGAACACTCTAAAGATTCTTCAATACGCCGAAAGCTGAAGACACAAGCGATAAGCTTACAAGCCCTCGAATTGAAGTTCACATCTGAGAGAATTAATTAGAAGATTATACATTAGAGATTGTAACACCTACATACATAAATACAAATACAAGTTCCAAATTCGAATTATTTCTCTTTGTTGAATTTCTCGTCGAACAGTGTGATAACCATTTTGTTTTGGTTTCTTATTTTTGAAAATTAAGATCGTAAACACTACTTTTTACCTAAATTTCTTTAATATGTATCTACTTTTTAAAAACATTTTTGAAATCTAAGCTAAAATTTGAAAACTATAAAAAATACTTTTAAAAAACTTGTTTTTGTTTTTAAAATTTGGTTGTGTCTAATAAAAGATAAAACATATTAAAAAAATCGTGAGCCAATAAGCATGATCTCCAAAGACAAAAACAAAATGGTTATCAAACTGAGACCGACTTTCAAAAAATTTGTTTTTTATTTTTAAAATTTGACTAAGAATTCAAATATATTTTAAATGGAGAACAATAAAATTGTACAAAAACAAGCATAATTTTCAAAATAAAAAAAGCAAAAATAAAATGGTTATCAAACAACCTCTGAATAAATAGGTTATAAAAAAATACAAAAACAAGAAACCGACATGTTATCAAATAGGCCTGGGAGGTTAAACTTGTAGTTTCTTTTTAAGTACAATAAGATATGAGTTTGTGATTCAAATCTAATATTTTTAGTCCGAAGAGATACTTTAACTTGTAGTTTCTTTTTAAGTACAATAAGATATGAGTTTGTGATTCAAATCTAATATTTTTAGTCCGAAGAGATACTTTAACTTGTAGTTTCTTTTTAAGTACAATAAGATATGAATTTGTGATCCAAATCTAATATTTTTAGTCGGAACTAGTTGAACATGAAGTATAATATATAATATACTAAATGATATAAAGCTAACCCTTTTGTTGTGTTGTTAGAGGTGCCTCTCTTTGGTTCTCCATGGTATCAACTATCATTATTTCTCTTTCCCTCGTACGTTCTTCAGTTTTTTCACGTCTCCGCTGCCTCTTCCTGTGCCTGTTACAGCCATCTCTCACACTCCACTGACGGCGATTCCTCAGAATATG